>CM059868.1:26196516-26302665 GCA_030490815.1 Acer saccharum | reverse complement strand
CATTCTATAGATCTATTTGTATCTTTGATTCTTTTATATGTTGTAATTTTGTATAGTGACATTTGATCACTCTTGTAACTCATTGAAACTTATTGAAATACAAGCTTACTGTGTTGTGTGTTTATTTGTTCTATACCTCACTAACTTGTTGAATATACTTAGACTTTGATATTGGATTGTATGATAAGTATTGTTATGTATGTCTTCCTTGGCTTATTGTGTGGTGTAGGCTATTGAGGGGACAAACGAAAGTTTGTTCAAGGGTTTGAAAAAGGTTAAAAACTATACACCACCCCCCCTCTAGGTATGCTTTAAGCAATTTAATTCGTTTGTATACTTTCAATTGGTATCAGAGGGGTCGTCGGACGGCAACTCGACGAGATCCGGTTTATACTTACGAGTGGATTGCTTAGGTTTTGCTAGTATGGTTTTCAAGATGATGTGATGACCGAAGGGGCTTCGAATTCTAGGCCTCCTCTTCTCAAGGGTCACAACTATGGGTTTTGGAAATTGAGGATGAAGGCTTACATCCGATCTATTGATGAGAGAGCTTTGATGACCGTTGAAGAAGGTTACCTTGCTCCTAACAAGATTTAGGATAGAGTGACCGTTTCCAAGCCTAAGAGTGAGTGGTCTACTAATGAGTTTGAGTTAGCAAAATGGCATCATCGGGCGGTGAATGCTATTTTTGGAGGTGTTGATAGTAGGCAATTTTCCTACATTCAAAACCTAGAAACCGCTAAGGAGGCATGGGAGGCTCTCCAAGTCACCAATGAGGAGACTAAAGCGGTGAAGAAGTCTCGTCTTCAATTGTTCACTTCCCAATTTGAGGTTTTGCAAATGGGTGAGGAAGACAAGTTTGTTGACTTCTAAGATAAGCTACTAGACATCGCCAACTAATGCCAAGCACTTGGTACTCCTATCTCCGGTGAGAGGCTAAATTGGAAGATTCTTAGATCACTTCCAAAGAGGTTCAAAGCTAAGGTTACCGCCATTGAAGAGAGCAAAGACGTTGACGTCATGAGCATAGATGAGTTGCTAGGATATCTTCAAACTTTTGAGGCGTGTATGAAACCAAAGGCTAAGAACAAGGGTTTAGCTCTCAAGGTTGTCAAGGAAGATAGTAGTAGCGATGATGATGAGGAGATGGCGTTATTGGTTAGGAAGTTTAGGAAGTTCATGAGGAAAGGTGCCAAGTCAAGTGGCAAGTACTCAAGGGACAAGGAAGTCAAGAAGTCCTTTACTCCACCTCATGAGAGGAGTGGCCATGCTAAGAGCAATATGAAGGTTCAATGCTTCAAGTGCAAGAAGCTTGGACATTATGCTTCGGATTGTCCTAGTGGAGATTCTAAGAAGGACAAGAAGGGAAAGGCTATGGCGGCTACATGGAGTGAAGATGATGACTCTAGTGATGAGGAGAGCTCAAGTGATGAGTCTTCTAGTGAAGAAGAGCTAGTGAGCAACTTTGTTGCATTCATGGCTTCTCATTCTACTCTAGAGGATGTAAATCAAGATTCGTTGGATAAGGAGATTGATTAAAGTCATCAAGAGTGTCTAAATGATAATCCGTCCTACATTGATCTTTTGGCCAAGGTGAAGTTTCTTGAGGAGAAGTTGAAATTAGCCTTAAGTGAGATTGATGAGAAGAAGGACTTGATCAAGATTCAAGTGGATGAGTTTGTTGCTACAACTCGTAGGCTCTTGCGTGAAAAGAATGCTATTGAAAAGAAGCTTTGCGAAGTTGAGGGTACTTTGCTTGAAAAGGATAGGATCATCTCTAATATGAACTTAAGTAGCTCAAGTGTAGCGGTGGTTGAAGAGAAGCTCATAGAAGCATCACTTCCTACTAGCGAAGCTATCATTGAAGAGAAAGCTCCTAAGAAGAGACGTTCCAAGAAGAAGAACAAATTGAAGAATAAGGTACCCCTTGAAACTCCCATTTGTCCTCCACCACCACCGGAAGGTAAAATCTCTCCTTTTGTTACCATATGTCATTTTTGCAATACCTTAGGCCATATCAAGCCCAAGTGCTATAAATTCATTGAATATTGCAACTTAGAAAATGCATCTAGGAATAGAGAGATTGGACATAATTCTATACATGCTAAAGCTTTTGAATATGGAAAGCATGATAATTTTTCAAAGCATGTTAAGAATGTCCGGAAGGTGAAGAATGCATATCCTTCAAAATTTGACCTTGCATGTGTTGCTAACAATGTTGAGAAAAAGAGTATTAATGATATTATTGTGAATCAAGTTGTGGAAGAACTTTACTTTAGGTTCAACATTGTGGTCAAAGAGAATCTTGATGATGTTCGTGTATGTCCACCCAAGACAAAATTTGTCAAGGGTGAGTGCTCTTACCATTAGTGTAAGGTGCACATGTGAGTTAGCTTTAAGACTAGTGTTGTTGATAAGAAGCTTAGCTTTTTGCTTTGTATCTTTACAACTTGACATGAACTTAGCTATCTCACTTTGATTGTTATGATAGTCAAAATTTGTTGATTAACTTTTGAGAAGTTTTCTTTTGGAATCTATATGATAACATTGTTGTTATGGCTTTAAGAGAAAGTCATTTTTTTTTGGTTGAGTTGGATTACATTGTCTTTAGTCTCTTGGAATCGACACACCTATAACTTGTAGTCATGAGGACTTACAAGCCAAGAGGACTTATAAAAAGGGTGAAGGCTTTGTATTTGGTGAAAATAGCTTGTGAATGTACACAAACGAAGTTAAATTGCTTAAAGCATACCTAGAGGGGGGGGTGAATAGGTTTTTTACACCTTTTTTCAAACCCTTGAACAAACAACCGTTTGTCCCTCAAGGTAGCCTTACACACAACACTATAATCCAAGATAGACATACATAGACAATATGATGACACAATCATAATTGAAATGTCTAAGTATATCAACAAGTCATGTGAGGTAAAATATCAAATAATCATAACAACAAAATAAACTTGTATTTCATAAGATGTTCAATGTGTTACAAGAGTGAGCAAAATGTCACTAAACAAATATTACAATATACAAAAGAATCAAAGATACAAATTGATCTATAGAATGAATACACTAATCACACTACACAAAGACTTGATTCAAAATACATCACAAGTCAATATTATGAATCAAGACAATAAAATATACAATTAAAATATAAGAGAAGAGATAGAAAGAATTAACACAAGGGATTTTTTAACGTGGTAAAACCTCCAAGGAGGAAACATCCACGGGTTGAATTACAACCATTGGGTACTATATTATTGGAAAGTAAACATAGAACATTCACAAAGTGACCAATCTTTAGCTCACCCAACCTAGTGAAGTCTAAGCCTACCCAACCCTATTGGAAAGTATGAAATCCCTCAATGATGCGGAACCACCATATATTGGACAACACACTCAACCAACATCGATGGTAGATTAGAAATTCCTCAAGAGTGCATACACATCCCGTGTACCCCGCTCTATCGGAGTCTATGTCTAACCATACGCCTAGGCCTACCAATATGTTAGCCAACTCCCTATCCAAGGCACTCTTGCCTCTAGGGAGCCTCCCATGCATGACTATCCGAGTCCTCCCGACTCTAGCCATGACTTCTTGCTTACCTATCCGAGTCATCCCGACTCTAGGCAAGACTTATTGCTTGGCTATCCGAGTCATCCCGACTCTAGCCAAGACTTCATGCCTTTTACAAGGACTTCCTAGTGTGATCATGTGAATGCAAATGATGCAAACATTCATTTCAACATAGAACATGTGATCAATACATTCTATGGCACAAATAGACCTAAACATGTGAAAACACAATTAATCAAGTCTAGATGCAAAAATCCATGAATAGAAACCTAAGCATGTGAAACACCTAACACATATACTCAAAGTCTCATTCACACATATAACACTTGAATCACAAAATGTTCATTAAGTCCTAATTCAAGATGCTATCAATATACAATCAAAGTCTAGATATATGAGATTAAAATCAATCAATATACTAGACAAAAATATAGAGCAAGGTTTTGAGATTTACATCAATCAAACCTATATTCTCTAAATCACAAACAAATACACAAATCCTTGATTTCTTCAATCAAAGGACCAAATCAAATCTCAAAGTCATTTTAACACAAAATTAATTCAATTAAGTATCAAACAACCTAAGATGCCATTCTAATCACAATACAACTCACAAACAAATGTAAAACCTAGAATCATAAAATCTAGTCAACATAAGTCCACAAATTGAGTTTCAATTGGAATGATAATCAAGCTACCTTTTCAAATAGCTTTCATAAAACAATAACATATATATAGAAGAAGAAACCCCAAGCAAAAGGAAGGTGAAATAACAAGAAATCCCAAAGTTGAGACTCAAACCTCAAGTTCTGCAGCTGGTACGAATTTCAGTGTCCAACCACTTGAAACCACGATCAATCAGCCACCAAATCACTTGGAGATGTTAGAGGACTCAAATACAAACACTCTCCAACTTGAATCACTCAAATCCGACTCCGGATGAGGAAGATATGGTGTTTTGAAGTTTGGAAAAATTGGAGAGAAGTGTATACGGGAATTCTGAAATTTTTGCTTGGAAATTCAAAATGAGAGAGAGAGGGAAGAAATAGGAGGAGAGAGAGAGGTCTTTTTGACCAATCATGTGGTGCCACGTCACCCCCAGGCTGTGGGGGGCGCGTGGCCCACACGGGAGCAGAAGGGGCTCCAGGCCGTGGGGCCCACGGCCTCAACCACGGCCAGCCCATGTGGCCCACGGCCTGGGCTGTCCTCTCCCGCGCACTCTCGGTTCGTCGGCCCGTATCTCGAGTGTCCTAACTCCGAATTGGAATCCGTTTTCGGATTACGAACCGTGACTCTCTCACACACAAAAAAAACTATACAACTTTGAAAAACAGTTGAGAAATCATCTCGGAAATCATCGATGAAGTCAACACAACGTAAGAGAACGTAAAGTGGCATAGTCAACACGTTTGGACTCGAAACCTTATGAATGAGTAACCGAAACGACCGGAACTCGATAAGGCATTGAATAAGAACATGTTCAAGTCCTAAACACAAAATACGGAAACATATAAACACACATACACACACATATGCTAGTTTCCGGACATAGTCCTAGAAAATGCAAAACACAAAGTTTATTAACTAAATGTGAATGCATGAGCATATTTTGCCAAGTGTGAAAGTGAAATGTAAATGAAATAAAATCATGAAGGGACACACAAAAATGATATGTGTGGGTGTGTGCCTAGCCTTGTAAGAGATAAGAGGTCATGTATACCTTTGTAGACCGATAATGTCCGAAACTCTTAAAAGCCGGCAACTTGAACGAATAATGGTTGAGACGTCCTTCGTCTTCGAAATCCTTCATTTTCTAACCACTAAACATTACAAGTAAAACACATTTTGATATGGAATTAATGCCAACACTAATTATCAACCTAACAATCTCCCCCTTTGGCAAATTCCATGTCAAAACCCCTAAACAAACACTAAAACAATTACAAAGAAAATTTGGTCACAATGAGTACAATGAGTTACACATATAGACACAAATTATAAATCAAGTCTTGAACTTCATCTTGGTCTTCTCTTGATATCACCTAAAAAAAAAACTTGAAAGCACAAGAATATCCAAGAGACACCAAGTATGGCAATATCCAAGTATCCAATCATAGGCAAGAAAATAATAGCATATAAGTTCAAATGGATCAAGTATGCTCCCCCTTAATACATACTATCCATCAATATATTCTAAGCCAAGATTCAACAAAAAAATATTACATGCCATATAGTTCAAGCTAGATACCAAATATACAAAAACAACTAACATAAGGCTAAGTAAGCTAGATATCTCCCATGTGTTTCTCATATTTCTCCCCCTTTTTGACATGATATGAAGCCAAAGGGAAAGAGTAAGAAATTATACCTCATGAAGCTTTCTAGCCACTTGTGCCACCAAGGAAAGAAGAACGGTGTGCGGATCTCACATATTGCCTTGTTGGAGTTGATTTTCCTTCCAACTCTTTGATCCTCTCATCTTGAGCAACAAGCTTTGCATTAAGGTCTTCAATCTTCCTTTGTGACGCCTCAATCAACCTATGAGATTCTTCAACCTCTTTCCTCAATTTTAAAGCCCAACTAGGAAGAGCGGGTGAGTAAGGGACATGGTTAGAATCAAGAGAATCACCAAAAAGCCTAAGTACATCATTAGACTTTCCCTTGTCCTTGTATGACATGGTTGCCAAACGTTTCTCACACAACTTCTCTAAGGGAGGAAGCATAACATCACCATCAAGATTCCTCACACCTTTAGCTAAGCACAATTGAGTTATAAACCCCGGAAAAGCCAATTTCTTGTCCAAACGACTAGTACAAGCCGCACTTTGAATTTGCTCCACAAGCAATTCACCAAGGTTTATAGGTTGGTTAGTAACAAAGGCATACACAATCTTAATCTTGTCTCTATTGAGCTCCGAAGCATTAGTAGAAACAATAAGATTGGAGCATACAAATAAATGCCAAAATGCACTAATTTTTGTTAGCTCACCTTGCCTAATAAAAGCACGTTTCCCCCACACAAAATCATCATCATCACAAAGAGTCTTACCCATTAAATCAAGGTTTTCCAAGACATCAATATCAAGGAAATCCGATGCAATGTCATCGGACAAGTTAAGAAATTCATTAACCTTCCTAGGGCAAACTCTAAAGACAACTTTCCTTATGCTAAGAGTAGCACTAGTCACAGTAGAACCGGATTTGTAAGCATTATAAAATTCTCTAACAATGGTCTCATTAGATACTCCTAACATGTTGACCCATGAAATCCAATTCCTACTCTTAAGCACATCATAGACATATGATCCAATACAAGAGTCCAAGTCAATACCTCTTTCTTGAATAATCTTTTTGCACCCAAAAATTCCCAATTCATCAACTTTGTTACCTTTGGAAATTTTGGACGAAATTGTAGGTTTCGACTTGGCAATGGGAGATGAAGAAGTATTTCCACCAACCTTCTTTGCTTTACCCATTATCTTGCAACACAAAACAAACTAAAAACAAAGTGAGAGGAAACAAAGAAACAAATAAGAAACCAATAAACATATACAAAGGCAAAAACACTATATTTAATAACTCACCATGCAAGTAAGAATTTATCATAGCATCTTCATGATTTATCAAAAATAAGAATAATGCCAACAATTAACAACCTTGAAGAACATGTGAACATGTCATAAAAGAGAACAAGAATTTAGCATATTATGCTCCCCCTTGACAAGTGCCTCATCTAAAATCAAGATAGACAAATGTTCACAAAAATCACCACACAATCACATCACAAGCAATCTTTATTAGATTTGCAAATAAGCTTCACATATCTAAGAGAGTTACATCAAGATTTTCAATCACTCTCATATGTCATCAAAAATTGCTAAAGTATCACAAATACTAATTAAGCAAAAGTGAGTGTGTGAAGATTTGCTTCAAGTATATGAAAAGAAGTAGTTTGATAATCAAGCATGCACACAATTTCAACATCTATTCATCTTAGGCCTTTCCATAAAAAGGTCAAACCGGTTATCATCCGAAATTTTGCTTATAAAGAGAATAGATTTCAACATGTGAGCGTGTGTGTGCATGTGGCTCGTCAACCCATTTCTATTTGTCAACCCGAGCTCATTTGATTATTCAACTATACTCCAAAAGCCTTTTATTTTATTTTATTTTTTTATTTTTATTTTTTTTTTATTAAGGCTTGAATCAAAGAATTTTTTTTTTTTTTTTTTTGATTCAATTCAACACTTCTTTGATTTTTTTTTTAACATAAACATATACACCTCATGGCGGCTTTCACTCATCACAATGACGTAGCCCTTTCCAACATTGGGTGGCTTCACAACCAAGGTGTGTAGCCCTTTCCATGAGGGTGCTCGTTGAGTTCTATGTTGCCGAAGCAAATGGATACCAACCATTGGTCATTTTTAAATGTACTAGTCCTTAGGACTTCAAGGTGTATCCAAAGCGAACATCAATCAAGCTCAACATACTTAACAAAACATACAAGAGAAGCAAAGTGCATTTTTTGAAACCAATTTCAAGGCTTAAAAGCACATGATCTAAAAGCAAGTAAAGAGACTTACTTAAGATCTCTACTTCTCAAGAGAGTAGCTATCAAAGAATATGAAGCTCACATTATTCAAATATTAGCCACTCAACAATCATACAAATAACAACACGCTTCATGAAATAAGATCAATGTGAACACTTATCACCAAAAGATCTTAAACTAGCAAATGTCAAAGAGTACCATATAAACACTATATTAGTTCTCAATTATGACATGCTTCATGAAAGTGATACAAACAATGAGTTGATAGATGAAAAATCAAGTAAGCAAGCAATATGATATAGAGATACCTTCGCAAGCTATTTTCACCAAATACAAAGCCTTCACCCTTTTTATGAGTCCTCTTGGCTTGTGAGTCCTCATGACTACAAGTTATAGGTGTGTCGATCCAAGAGACTAAAGGCAATGTAATACAACTCAAACAAACAAAAAAAATGACTTTCTCTAAAAGCCATAACAATAATGTTATCATATAGATTCCAAAAAAAACTTCTCAAAAGTTAACCAACAAATTTTGACTATCAAAACAAACAAAGTGAGATAGCTAAGTTCATGTCAAGTTGTAAAGATACAAAGCAAAAAGCTAAGCCTCTTATCAACGACATTAATCTTAAAGCTAACTCACATGTGCAACTTACTCTAATGGTAAGAGCACTCACCCTTGACAAATTTTGTCTTGGGTGGACAAACATGAACATCATCAAGATTCTCTTTGACCACAATGTTGAACCTAGAGTAAAGTTCTTCCACAACTTGATTCACAATAATATCATTAATACTCTTCTTCTCAACATTGTTAGCAACACATGCATGGTCAAACTTTGTAGGATATGCACTCTTCACCTTCCGGATATTCTTAGCATGCTTTGACAAATTATCATGCTTTCCATATTCAAAAACTTTAGCATGCATAGAATTAGGTCCAATCGCTCTATTCCTAGATGCATTTTCTAAGTTGCAATATTCAATGAATTTATAGCACTTGGGCTTGATATGGCCTAAGGTATTGCAAAAATGACATATGGGAACAAAAGGAGAGATTTTACCTTCCGGTGGTGGTAGAGGACAAATGGGAGTTTCAAGGGGTACCTTGTTCATCAACTTGTTCTTGGTATTGGAACATCTCTTCTTAGGAGCTTTCTTATCAACAACGACCTTGCTTGTAGGAAGTGATGCTACTATGAGCTTCTCCTCAACTACCAAGTTGCTTGAGCCTCCTAGAGTCAAACTAGAGATGATCCTATCCCTTTCAAGAACAAACCCTTCAACTTCTCTAAGCTTCTTGGCAAGAGCATTCTTTTCACCTAAGAGCCTCCGAGTTGTTGAGACAAACTCATCCACTTGTAGCTTGATCAAATCATCTTAAGCACTCTTAATGATTTGGATCAACCTCCTCATCCAACGAATCTTGACATACATCCTCTAGGATAGAGTGAGAGGTCATGAATGCAACAAAGTTGCTTACCAACTCTTCTTCACCAGAAGACTCATCACTTGAGCTCTCCTCATCACTAGAGACATAATCACTCCATGTGGATTTCTTCATTATGTTGCTTGAGTAAGTGATCAAACCTAAATTGATCAACCTTTGGAACACAAGAACATCTTCTTCTTTGCTTTTGTAACTAACACTCTTTCAAGCTTAACAACAAATTTGTTAGTAGACAAATGCAATGAAAAATGAGAAGAACCTTTTCCACAACAAATAAAGGAGGACAACTATGACATAAAAACCTAAGCAATTTACTCGTAAGTGTAAACCGGATCTCGCCGAGTGCCGTCCGACGACCCGCTCTGATACCAATTGAATGTACACAAACGAAGTTAAATTGCTTAAAGCATACCTAGAGGGGGGGGTGAATAGGTTTTTTACACCTTTTTTCAAACCCTTGAACAAACAACCGTTTGTCCCTCAAGGTAGCCTTACACACAACACTATAATCCAAGATAGACATACATAGACAATATGATGACACAATCATAATTGAAATGTCTAAGTATATCAACAAGTCATGTGAGGTAAAATATCAAATAATCATAACAACAAAATAAACTTGTATTTCATAAGATGTTCAATGTGTTACAAGAGTGAGCAAAATGTCACTAAACAAATATTACAATATACAAAAGAATCAAAGATACAAATTGATCTATAGAATGAATACACTAATCACACTACACAAAGACTTGATTCAAAATACATCACAAGTCAATATTATGAATCAAGACAATAAAATATACAATTAAAATATAAGAGAAGAGATAGAAAGAATTAACACAAGGGATTTTTTAACGTGGTAAAACCTCCAAGGAGGAAACATCCACGGGTTGAATTACAACCATTGGGTACTATATTATTGGAAAGTAAACATAGAACATTCACAAAGTGACCAATCTTTAGCTCACCCAACCTAGTGAAGTCTAAGCCTACCCAACCCTATTGGAAAGTATGAAATCCCTCAATGATGCGGAACCACCATATATTGGACAACACACTCAACCAACATCGATGGTAGATTAGAAATTCCTCAAGAGTGCATACACATCCCGTGTACCCCGCTCTATCGGAGTCTATGTCTAACCATACGCCTAGGCCTACCAATATGTTAGCCAACTCCCTATCCAAGGCACTCTTGCCTCTAGGGAGCCTCCCATGCATGACTATCCGAGTCCTCCCGACTCTAGCCATGACTTCTTGCTTACCTATCCGAGTCATCCCGACTCTAGGCAAGACTTCTTGCTTGGCTATCTGAGTCATCCCGACTCTAGCCAAGACTTCATGCCTTTTACAAGGACTTCCTAGTGTGATCATGTGAATGCAAATGATGCAAACATTCATTTCAACATAGAACATGTGATCAATACATTCTATGGCACAAATAGACCTAAACATGTGAAAACACAATTAATCAAGTCTAGATGCAAAAATCCATGAATAGAAACCTAAGCATGTGAAACACCTAACACATATACTCAAAGTCTCATTCACACATATAACACTTGAATCACAAAATGTTCATTAAGTCCTAATTCAAGATGCTATCAATATACAATCAAAGTCTAGATATATGAGATTAAAATCAATCAATATACTAGACAAAAATATAGAGCAAGGTTTTGAGATTTACATCAATCAAAACCTATATTCTCTAAATCACAAACAAATACACAAATCCTTGATTTCTTCAATCAAAGGACCAAATCAAATCTCAAAGTCATTTTAACACAAAATTAATTCAATTAAGTATCAAACAACCTAAGATGCCATTCTAATCACAATACAACTCACAAACAAATGTAAAACCTAGAATCATAAAATCTAGTCAACATAAGTCCACAAATTGAGTTTCAATTGGAATGATAATCAAGCTACCTTTTCAAATAGCTTTCATAAAACAATAACATATATATAGAAGAAGAAACCCCAAGCAAAAGGAAGGTGAAATAACAAGAAATCCCAAAGTTGAGACTCAAACCTCAAGTTCTGCAGCTGGTACGAATTTCAGTGTCCAACCACTTGAAACCACGATCAATCAGCCACCAAATCACTTGGAGATGTTAGAGGACTCAAATACGAACACTCTCCAACTTGAATCACTCAAATCCGACTCCGGATGAGGAAGATATGGTGTTTTGAAGTTTGGAAAAATTGGAGAGAAGTGTATACGGGAATTCTGAAATTTTTGCTTGGAAATTCAAAATGAGAGAGAGAGGGAAGAAATAGGAGGAGAGAGAGAGGTCTTTTTGACCAATCATGTGGTACCACGTCACCCCCAGGCCGTGGGGGGCGCGTGGCCCACACGGGAGCAGAAGGGGCTCCAGGCCGTGGGGCCCACGGCCTCAACCACGGCCAGCCCATGTGGCCCACGGCCTGGGCTGTCCTCTCCCGCGCACTCTCGGTTCGTCGGCCCGTATCTCGAGCGTCCGAACTCCGAATTCGAATCCGTTTTGGATTACGAACTGTGACTCTCTCACACACAAAAACGACTATACAACTTTGAAAAACAGTTGAGAAATCATCTCGGAAATCATCGATGAAGTCAACACAACGTAAGAGAACGTAAAGTGGCATAGTCAACACGTTTGGACTCGAAACCTTATGAATGAGTAACCGAAACGACCGGAACTCAATAAGGCATTGAATAAGAACATGTTCAAGTCCTAAACACAAAATACGGAAACATATAAACACACATACACACACATATGCTAGTTTCCGTACATAGTCCTAGAAAATGCAAAACACAAAGTTTATTAACTAAATGTGAATGCATGAGCATATTTTGCCAAGTGTGTGAAAGTGAAATGTAAATGAAATAAAATCATGAAGGGACACACAAAAATGATATGTGTGGGTGTGTGCCTAGCCTTGTAAGAGATAAGAGGTCATGTATACCTTTGTAGACCGATAATGTCCGAAACTCTTAAAAGCCGGCAACTTGAACGAATAATGGTTGAGACGTCCTTCGTCTTCGAAATCCTTCATTTTCTAACCACTAAACATTATAAGTAAAACACGTTTTGATATGGAATTAATGCCAACACTAATTATCAACCTAACAGCTTGCGAAGGTATCTCTATATCATATTGCTTGCTTACTTGATTTTTCATCCATCAACTCATTGTTTGTATCACATTCATGAAGCATGTCATAATTGAGAACTAATATAGTGTTTATATGGTCCTCTTTGACATTTGCTAGTTTAAGATCTTTTGGTGATAAGTGTTCACATTGATCTTATTTCATGAAGTGTGTTGTTATTTGTATGATTGTTGAGTGGCTAATTTTTGAATAATGTGAGCTTCATACTTTTTGATAGCTACTCTCTTGAGAAGTAGAGATCTTAAGTAAGTCTCTTTACTTGCTTCTAGATCATGTGCTTTTAAGCCTTGAAATTGGTTTCAAAAATTCACTTTGCTTCTCTTGTATGTTTTGTTAAGTATGTTGAGCTTGATTGATGTTCGCTTTGGATACACCTTGAAGTCCTAAGGACTAGTATATTTAAAAATGACCAATGGTTGGTATCCATTTGCTTCGGCAACATAGAACTCAACGAGCACCCTCATGGAAAGGGCTACACACCTTGGTTGTGAAGCCACCCAATGTAGGAAAGGGCTACGCCATTGTGATGAGTGAAAGCCACCATGAGGTGTATATGTTTTTGTTAGAAAAATCAAAGAAGTGTTGAATTGAATCATAAAAAAAAAAAAAAAAATCTTTGATTCAAGCCTAAATAAAAAAAAAAAAAAAAGGCTTTTGGAGTATAGTTGAATAATCAAATGAGCTCGGGTTGACAAATAGAAATGGGTTGACGAGCCACATGCACACACACGCTCACATGTTGAAATCTATTGTAAGGATTCCCTTTAATTGATTGGCTTATTTCGTGGTCAAACCACATGTTGGGGTTTGGTTGTAAGGGTAGTCTAGGTGATTAGTTGAAGATCAAGACCCTTTCCAAGACCTCAAGGTTGATAAGCACCAAAGGTAAAATTCTATGTGCTTACTTGTCTTGAAGAGATAGTTGCACACACTCACAACTCATGCATATGTTTAATCCTTGTATGTTGTGTGTCTTATTTGTGTGCCTTAATGCTCATTAACATCTCTTCTTGCATGTTAGTTTGATTGCATCTTGCATATCCAATTGCCTTGTCATGCTTAGACTTAGGATTGCATTTTTACACTGGGCGCTCCCAAAAGCGCTCTACAAAAGCACTCTACGGACAGCCCCCGTTGGGCGCTGTACAGACCTGATCGATTTATTTCGAGCGCTGTAGAGGCGCTCTACAAAGCGCTCTACGTAAAGCGACCACTCTGAAGGCGCTCTACAAAGCGCTCTACGTAGAGCGCCCCTCTGTTTTCTCGCGAGAACAGAGCAGGGGGCTCTACAAAGCGCTCTACGTAGAGCGCCCATGGTAAAATTGTGGTGTCACTTATCAAAACGACCACACTTCATCTTGACACCCTATATATATGCCACTTTGACTTTAGGTCAATTAAGTGAGTTGATTTTCTGATTTCATACTTAGAACATTTTTCAAGAGAAGAAAATTACAAAGAACTCACCTTTAACCACTCAAATCAAACCCCTTTTGCATCAAATTTCATATTGCATCTTCTATGTCTATATAGAATGCATCCATGTATGGGTTTGCATCATCACAACTTGCTTGGTAAGATTTTGATTAATTTCATCTTATTTTAATATTTTAAATACCAAGCCATCTCTTTTAAATTACTTGTATGTTTTAGATCATATGCTAAATACAAGTTAGAGATTATTTGTGATGAAAATGATTGAGTGTTGTTTTTGATAGATATCTAGGTTTTTATAATCTATGATTATCTATGCTATTTGACATGTCATTTAGCCATTAATATCTAGGATTGCTTTAATTGCAAATTCATCATCCTAGGTAAGCATCTAGAGTACCCTAGCTCTATATTGCATATTTGGATATCATTGCATATTCACATAGGGTTGTGCATCTCTTTTGAGAGATTGAAGTCTTGTGTGATTGACCGGGATTAGGTCGGACACCGGGAATAGGTGGTCACATAAGCAAGTAGGACTAGAGCCACTTTTAAAGGCCCGCGTGGTAGAAGTGGGGGGTTATTGACCGGAGTGTTAGACGAGGTCTACATAGGTTGTAAACTCCATTTCAATTAGTGGATTTCGAGGTCCGAGTGTGGCACACTAAACAGCCCGTGGTTTTTCCCAGTGGTTGGGTTTTCCACGTAAACATCAAGTGTCATTTATTATTTCCGCATCTTATTACACTTGTATGTATTGTTGACTTGCTAGGGGTATTTTCGTAAAATTGACATGCACGCGAAAATTGGGTAAAAACTAGATAAAATCTATTCACCCCCCCTTTAGCTTTATATTAAACACGCCTCCAGAACTTTTAATTGGTATCAGAGCGGGTTCCTAGATATACTTAGGTGATCCTTTGCTCATTGTTGGTGTGTTTTGCATTTTGTATGTTTGTTTGATTTCTTCATACATTTTGCATTCTTCTCATTTGCATTCATTCAACGCAAACACTATGAGTGATTTCATGAGAGAAGATATTGACTTCGTTGAGGAGATGCCTCTCTTACTAGAGAGATTTAGGAGATTTGTGAAATTAACCACCTCACCTCCTAAGAAAAAGTTGACCACCTCACCTCCTAAGAAGAAGAAGACAATTGCTTTGGAGACTTCGAAGCATGACAAGAATGAGGGTATCTCTATTGAAGACATGGGACTCAATGACAAGTCGAACCAAGGAGTGTCTTCAAGAGAGGGGATTCAGTGCTACGAATGTGGAGGATTCGGGCATTTCTCCCCGGAGTGTGGAAACTTGAAGGATAGAAGAAAAGGGAAGGCGTTGGCCACCTTATGGGATAAATATGAAGATGACGAAAATCCTTCAAGTGATGAAGAACTTGCCATCATCTACACGGAATTTGGAGCTAAGAGTGTAGAGGTTGAAGAAGATGGCAAAGTTGCTTTTCCTTGTGATCCCCAAGAAGAACTAGGTATAGAAGTAGTTGGTGTAGCTACTCATCGGGATTTGGCTCATTCCTCATCAAGAGAAAAATTTGATGATCTTGATGAAGGAGATGACTCCATTGGTGAAATGGAGAATAGAGGAGATGACACAAGTGTTGAATATTTGTCATCTAACTCCACAAATGGATATATGGAGGGTATGGATCCTAATGACTACAAAGTCAAAGTTGAGAGCTCGATGATGAGGAACAAGGAAGAAATTAGAAGATTAAAAGAAGAGAATCTAGAGCTTTCAACACTAGTAGACCACTTGTGTGAAGAAGTGGTGAGATCCATGGCAGATGAAGATAAGCTAAAAGAAGACTTATTCTTATCTAAGAGGAGAGAAGAAGAGCTGAAAAGAGAGCTTGAAGAAGTTAAGGTCTTAATGGCTAAGATGACTTCAAGCACCAAGATGCTTGACCACATGTTGGGAGTAGGAAGAAAGCCAAGTGACAAGAGAGGTTTTGGCTACATTGATGACAAGGATGCCTCCTCCACAAGCAAGACATCCTTGGTCATGGACATGGACTTTAATATGTCCCCTCCTCCTCGACACCCTAGGAACAAGATTGACCTAGGAGAGTGTTCAAGAAGTGCCCAAGTGTTTGAGGCACCAAAAGGTCAAGCTCAAGCTCACACCCAAAGGGCTCCTCACACTATCTTCCCTCAAACTCAAAACAACATGGGAAGAGTTCAGTCATGCAAGCTCAGACAAGCAAGCAACCTCGTCTTGGTTATCAACAAAGGAGGAGAGATCCTATCCAACAACCAAGACAACCACAACGACTAGGGAAAGCACCTATCCATGCTAAAGGGAATGGTATGATTCCTAACTTTATTCCCACTTGTCATTTTTGTGGTATTGTTGGTCATATTAGACCAAGTTGCTTGCATTACATTGAAATGTGTAGAGCTAAAAGCATGTCTGACAAGAAAAAGGCTAGAGCTAAGATGCTTCATAAAAAGGAAGAAAATCATTTGCATGATCCTTTTTCATCTTGTACTCTAGAACCTTTATCCACTAGGATTGACTTTGTGTCACCTAAGTAGATTAAAAATGATGAACCCACTTGCTACGAGACTAACAAGTCTCAAATAGGTTCAACTAAGTCCAAAGGACTTGGTAGGCCCATAGGACCTCATACCCTTCTTTGAAGAGGTATGGAATATTGACCCCATATGGGGAACTTAAGCAAAGAGAGCTATTTTGCATTCTTGTCACTTGCAAAAAATTTGAAATATCTTATGCTTCTCTTTTTGTTGCTTGAGTTAGCTTGGTTACACTATGTATATATATTTTCTATTCAATAAGTGTGATCAATGCTTGTATTGCAATCCATGTCATATTTATGTTCAAACATGCATTTTTGGACTAGGAGATATTTACATAGGATATAATTTGAATGACCTATAATGATCTCCATGACATGATGATTGCTAAATGACATGCTAAATGTTAATCTTGAAAAGCATGTTTTGGTGATTGCAATTTTTAAATGCATAACGTGTGTGAAAAAGCTTATGAGACTCAAATGAAAAAGGATCTTGTATCCATTCAAGGATTTTAAAATCCAAATGTCTCTCTTTCTTTATTGGTTAAACATGTCTACTATCATACGGATATCTTATCCGGAAAAATCAAATAGGGTGCAAAGTCGCTCATGACATGTTTGGCTTATAAAGTTGGATATAGTTGTTCTTAAATTAAAATCAATGAAAACCTATATCCTTGCTTCTCTCATGACATTGGTGAAATTGGTTTGAATTCATATTAAAAACCTTTGTCATTTGCTTTGCCAAATACCATGGTATTTTGGACTTAAATGCTACATGTCTTGTATGCAAAGCAATTTTTTGATTCACACATTTTCCTTAATTACATCTCCTTGTTTCTCTCCAATTAATTGAGATTACATAAAGTGACTTATATTGATTATGCAAATATTTAGAATGCTACTATCTCTCTTTGCCTTGAGTGACCCGATTGGGGACTACTCCTTTGTCTATATCATGACAAAAAGGGGAAGTAGGTTGTGGTAAGGGGAGTTGCAAATTGTAGTAGCAATTGTGCATGTTGGGGAGAATACTTATTGAGGGGGAGTAACCCTTTGAGGGGGAGCATTTGCACATACATACATTGCATGATGTTGTACTTAAATTCTTAAATGCAAATGCTTGTTTGATCTCACTTGATTCATCTCACCTTTTCTTGTATTGGAAAGTATAGAAACCTTGTTTTTCAGGGATTGATTATTCTACAAGAGATTGAAGACTTCAAGTTTATTTTATCTTATCTCTTTGTAATGTAGAATATCATTATAGACCCGTAGTTTCTATTTTGTTGTGAGGAATCATTGTGAGTGGTGGTTTTGTCACGAAATAGCCAAATGGGGAGATTGTAAGGATTCCCTTTAATTGATTGGCTTATTTCGTGGTCAAACCACATGTTGGGGTTTGGTTGTAAGGGTAGTCTAGGTGATTAGTTGAAGATCAAGACCCTTTCCAAGACCTCAAGGTTGATAAGCACCAAAGGTAAAATTCTATGTGCTTACTTGTCTTGAAGAGATAGTTGCACACACTCACAACTCATGCATATGTTTAATCCTTGTATGTTGTGTGTCTTATTTGTGTGCCTTAATGCTCATTAACATCTCTTCTTGCATGTTAGTTTGATTGCATCTTGCATATCCAATTGCCTTGTCATGCTTAGACTTAGGATTGCATTTTTGCACTGGGCGCTCCCAAAAGCGCTCTACAAAAGCGCTCTACGAACAGCCCCCGTTGGGCGCTGTATAGACCTGATCGATTTATTTCGAGCGCTGTAGAGGCGCTCTACAAAGCGCTCTACGTAGAGCGACCACTCTGAAGGCGCTCTACAAAGCGCTCTACGTAGAGCGCCCCTCTGTTTTCTCGCGAGAACAGAGCAGGGGGCTCTACAAAGCGCTCTACGTAGAGCACCCATGGCAAAATTGTGGTGTCACTTATCAAAATGACCACACTTCATCTTGACACCCTATATATATGCCACTTTGACTTTAGGTCAATTAAGTGAGTTGATTTTCTGATTTCATACTTAGAACATTTTTCAAGAGAAGAAAATTACAAAGAACTCACCTTTAACCACTCAAATCAAACCCCTTTTGCATCAAATTTCATATTGCATCTTCTATGTCTATATAGAGTGCATCCATGTATGGGTTTGCATCATCACAACTTGCTTGGTAAGATTTTGATTAATTTCATCTTATTTTAGTATTTTAAATACCAAGCCATCTCTTTTAAATTACTTGTATGTTTTAGATCATATGCTAAATACAAGTTAGAGATTATTTGTGATGAAAATGATTGAGTGTTGTTTTTGATAGATATCTAGGTTTTTATAATCTATGATTATCTATGCTATTTGACATGTCATTTAGCCATTAATATCTAGGATTGCTTTAATTGCAAATTCATCATCCTAGGTAAGCATCTAGAGTACCCTAGCTCTATATTGCATATTTGGATATCATTGCATATTCACATAGGGTTGTGCATCTCTTTTGAGAGATTGAAGTCTTGTGTGATTGACCGGGATTAGGTCGGACACCGGGAATAGGTGGTCACATAAGCAAGTAGGACTAGAGCCACTTTTAAAGGCCCGCGTGGTAGAAGTGGGGGGTTATTGACCGGAGTGTTAGACGAGGTCTACATAGGTTGTAAACTCCATTTCAATTAGTGGATTTCGAGGTCCGAGTGTGGCACACTAAACAGCCCGTGGTTTTTCCCAGTGGTTGGGTTTTCCACGTAAACATCAAGTGTCATTTATTATTTCCGCATCTTATTACACTTGTATGTATTGTTGACTTGCTAGGGGTATTTTCGTAAAATTGACATGCACGCGAAAATTGGGTAAAAACTAGATAAAATCTATTCACCCCCCCTCTAGCTTTATATTAAACACGCCTCCAGAACTTTCATTTATTCTCTTTATAAGCAAAATTTCGGATGATAACCGGTTTGACCTTTTTATGGAAAGGCCTAAGATGAATAGATGTTGAAATTGTATGCATGCTTGATTATCAAACTACTTCTTTTCATATACTTGAAGCAAAATCTTCACACACTCATGTTTGCTTAATTAGTATTTTTGATACTTTAGCAATTTTTGATGACATATGAGAGTGATTGAAAATCTTGATGTAACTCTCTTAGATATGTGAAGCTTATTTGCAAATCTAATAAAAATTGCTTGTGATGTGATTGTGTGGTGATTTTTGTGAACATTTGTCTATCTTGTTTTTAGATGAGGCACTTGTCAAGGGGGAGCATAATATGCTAAATTCTTGTTCTCTTTTATGACATGTTCACATGTTTTTCAAGGTTGTTATTTGTTGGCATTATTCTTATTTTTGATAAATCATGAAGATGCTATGATAAATTCTTATTTGCATGATGATTTATTGAATATAGTGTTTTGCCTTTGTATATGTTTATTGATTTTTTTTTTTTTTTTATTTCTTTGTTTCCTCTCACTTTGGTTTTAGTTTGTTTTTGTGTAGTAAGATTATGGGAAAAGCAAAGAAGATTGGTGGAAATACTTCTTCAACTCCTATTGACAAGTCCAAACCTACAATTTCTTCCAAAATTTCCAAAGGTAACAAAGTGGATGAATTGGGAATTTTTGGTTGCAAAAAGCTAATTCAAGAAAGAGGTATTGACTTGGACTCTTGTGTTGGATCCTATGTTCATGATGTGCTTAAGAGTAGAAATTGGAATTCATGGGTGAACATGTTAGGAATCTCTAATGAGACCGTTGTTAGAGAGTTTTATCATGCTTACAAATCCGGTTCTACTGTGACGAGTGCTACTCTAGGCATAAGGAAAGTTGTCTTTAGAGTTTGTTCTAGGAAGGTTAATGAATTTCTAGAATTGCCCGATGACATTGAATCGGAATTCCTTGATGTTGACATCTTGGAAAACCTTGATTTAATGGGTAGGACTCTATGTGATGATAGTAATTTTGTGTGGGGGAAACGTGCTTTTATTAAGCAAGGTGAGCTAACAAAAATTAGTGCATTTTGGCATTTATTTGTGTGCTCCAATCTTGTTGTTTCTACTAATGCTTCGGAGCTTAATAGAGACAAAATCAAGATTGTATATGCCTTGGTGACTAACAAACCTATAAACCTTGGTGAATTGCTTGTGGAGCAAATTGAAATTGCGGCTTGTACTAGTCATTTGGATAAGAAATTGGCTTTTCCGGGGTTTATAACTCAATTGTGCTTAGCTAAAGGTGTGAGGAATCTTGATGGTGATGTTATGCTGTTAGGATTCCCGTTGTTTTTAATTGGCTTATTTCGTGATCAAACCACATGTGGGGATGCTTTGTAAGGGTAGCTTAGATGTTGTTGTTATTGCTTAGGCCCTTTTGAAGATTGTTAGGATTCCCGTTGTTTTTAATTGGCTTATTTCGTGATCAAACCACATGTGGGGATGCTTTGTAAGGGTAGCTTAGATGTTGTTGTTATTGCTTAGGCCCTTTTGAAGACCTCACTATTGACAAGCACCAAAGGTAAATTCTATGTGCTTACTTATCTTGAAGAGATAGTTGCACACACTCACTTAGCATACTTGTTCATTTGTGCATTCTCTTCACATGTCACTTTACACACTAGCACTTTGATGTTGTATCTTGTTGTGTGTTTTTGTGTCTTGTAATTCGTTTCCCGATAGTGTTCGGAAACGTCCGCGCACGTACTAGAATGTGCTTGGTTTTGCGTGAAGACCGCCTATGGAGATGCACTTGGCATCTCCTTGGTTTTCACCTCTGTTGGTGATCGGCGGTCATGATCGGCGGCCTGGCCGCCGAATGAAACCGCCGTTTGAATTCGGCGGTTGAATCGGCGGTTGGATGGCCGCCGATATGGAACGCCGTTTCAGACCTGATTGATTTTATTCTCGGGTTTAATTCGGCGGTGGGAACGGCGGTCACGAAACCGCCGAATGGAACCGCCGTTTCTCCCCTGTTTCGCCGGGAGCAATTCGGCGGTTGAAATCGGCGGCCACCGACCGCCGATTGAAACCGCCGATTGGCGCGCTTCTTTGAAACTTACTTAAACGACCTCACTTTGGCTTGGCACCCTATATATATGCCATTTTGTCTTTAGGTCAATTAAGAGAGTTCATATTCAGATTTCATACTTAGGATATTTTTCAAAGAGAAGAAAAATTCCAAGAACTCATTTTTAATTACTCAAACACCTTTTCCATGATCATCAATCATCATCTAGCATCATCTTAGATCATCTAGATGACATCTTGCATGGATTCTTCATCATACTTTGCTTGGTAAGCTTTTCACTAATATCTTACATATTTTGTGTTTATTTTATCTAGCAATCTCAATTAATTACTTGATTATTATTTTGTATGCTTTAGATACAAAATTGAGATTAGTATGATGTATGTTTGAGAAGTTGTATTGTGCTAGCATATTAGGTTTTGTACTTGATATTGATTAGCTTAACTATTTGACATGTCATTTAGTTTTGATATCTAGGATTGCTCTTAATTGCATATTAATCATCTTAGATAAGCATATAGGGTTTCCCTTGCTCTATGTTGCATTTTGGATATTTTCATATATTCACTTAGGGTTGTATTCTCTTCAAGAGAAGCTAAGTCTTGTGTGTAGCAATCGGGATTAGGTTGCTTAGATCGCAAGCAAATTGGACTAGGTTCACTCATACCGGGATTAGGTAGGTGTGTGATTACTTCCGGGATTAGGTTGTAATCGTTTGCACATTTAGTGGATTCGAGGTTCGAGTGTGGCTTACTTACATAGCCCGTGGTTTTTCCCGTGAGGGTTTCCACGTAAAAATTCAAGTGTTAATTTAATTTCCGCACCATATTACACTTGCTTGTTTATATTATCTTGAGGGTAATTTCGTAATTTTGACTAACACGAAAAATTGGGTAAAAAGCGTAAAATCTATTCACCCCCCCTCTAGATAGCTTTATACACACCGTGGTATATTTAGTTTCAATTGGTATCAGAGCGGGTTCCTAGACATACATAGGTGATCCTTGCTTTTTGGTGTGTTTTGCATTTTGTGTGATTTTTGATCATTCATACATTTGCATTCATTTCATTCATTCATAAATACTATGAGTGGAAACGGTGGAAATGGTGGTGGCCACGAAGGAGCTTCTAGCACTAGGCCTCCACTTCTTACCGGATTGAACTATTCCCAATGGAAAGGGAAGATGGAATCCTACATATGCCAAATTCATGACCGTGCATGGATGGCGGTGGAAGACGGATATGATCTCCCTATGATGACTCCCGCGGGTGGAGGAGAAGATGTTTTGAAGCCTAAGGCGCAATGGAACGCGCAAGAGTTTGATGCTTCAAAGTGGAATAGGAAGGCGTTGCATGCCATCTTGTGTGCCATGGACGAAAATCAATACAAGTTGATTCAAAATACTAGGATAGCTAAGGAGGCTTGGGACATCCTAGAGATTGCACATGAGGGAACCGAAGTGGTGAAGGACTCCAAGCTTCAAGTCCTCCAAACTCAATTCGAGACGCTTAAGATGGAGGAGAATGAGTGCTTCAACGACTTTGAGATCAAGTTGATGGATATAGTCAACCAAAGCCATCAACTTGGTGATCCATATTCGGATAGGAGAATCAAGCAAAAGATTATGAGATCTCTACCCGATAGGTTTGAATCGAAGGTGACGGCTTTAGAAGAAAATAGTGGTTATAAGGATATGAAGCCGAGTGAGGTGATTGGGAGACTTCTAGCTTATGAGTCTAGGAAAGGGCCTATCTCCACACCCACTAAAAAGCAAAAAGGAATTGCTTTAAAAACCTCCAAGGATGAAAAGGAGGAAAAGAAGGTTGACTCGGATGAAGACCTTGCCTTGTTTGTAAAAAGGTTCAACAAGGTTATGAAGTTTAGAAGGAAGAGCTTTGGGTCAAAAGGTCAAGATTTGAAGAAAAAGGGCTCTTTCAAGAAGTTTGAACCTAGGCAAGAAAGGACCGAAAGGAAAGGGGTCCGTTGTTTCGAGTGTGGTGGCATAGGTCATTTTGCCCCCGATTGTGCAAACCATGTTGAGAAGAAAAAGGGGAAAGTGATGGCCGCCACTTGGAGTGGAAGTAGTGATGACTCCTATGAGGGAGATGAGTCTTCGGATGATGAAGAGCTCATGGCTAATCTCCTAGCTTTTGCCTCCTCCCATAAAAGCAAAAGTGCTAGTGAGAGAGAGGAAATGAGTCAAGAGGAAAATGACTCAAGTGATGTAGAAAGTGATTCCTCCTCTAACTCCATGAATGGATTTATGGAGAAAAAGGAGTTTGCTAAATATCATGCCGAATTTAATGATTTAGCAATCAAGAGTACAAGAAAGATCAAGATGTTGAGAGAAGAAAATCTTGAACTTGCATCTCAAAATGACCACTTAAGTGAACAAGTGGAGAAATTCAAGAAGATGGAAGATAAGCTAAAAGAGGAGTTAGTCTTATCTAGGAGGAATGAGGATAGTCTAAAGAGGGAGCTTGAAGAAGTTAGAGAATCTATGACTAGGATGGATTCTAGCACCAAGAAGCTTGACCATATGCTTGGTGTTGGAAAGAGTCCATGTGACAAGAGGGGTCTTGGGTATGAAGATGACAAGAAGATCTCAACCTCTAACAAGACCATATTTGTCAAGAGCTTGAAGAAAGAAGAAACTTCACTTGTGCAACTTCCTAGAAAGAAGTTAGAAATAGGACAAAGTTCAAATGCTCAAGTGAAGATGGGGCCAAGAAGGCAACCTCAAGCTCAACCCCCTAAGGTTCCTCAAGCCAACATTTCTCCTCAAATGGCTCACAAAGGAAAGAGGCCTATCATGCAACCTCAAGCTTGGAAGCAACCTAGACCGGTTCAACAACGAAGACGCATTGAACCCCTTCATCCACAAAGACAAGGACAAGGTATGATTCCTTATTTTACTCCTATTTGTCACTTTTGTGGATTTGTTGGTCATATTAGACCACAATGCTTTCGCTATATAAAAATGTGCAAAACTAGAAGCATGATAGAGAAGAAAAAGAAAAGAGCCATGATGCATGTTCCTAGGAATAATAATATTGATTTGCATGATCCTAGGAATAATAGAGCACATGTACCAAAGACCACTAAGAAAGCCAAAATTGTTGCTAAGTGGATTAGAAAGAATGAAAATGTTTGCCATGTTGCACAAATAGCCTTGAAGGCAAATTCTTCTAATTTTTGGTATTTGGATAGTGGGTGCTCTAGGCACATGACGGGAAACAAGAGTTTCTTCGAGACTCTTGTTATGGAGGAAGGTGGATATGTCACTTTCGGTGATGGATCCAAAAAGAAGGTTGTAGGGAAAGGATCCATTTCCGTTCCCGGTTTACCCTCCTTATCCGATGCTTTATTTGTTGATGGCTTGAAAGCAAATTTAATAAGCATTTCACATCTAAGTGATGAAGGATATTCCGTCTTGTTCAGTAAAAATGATTGCTCAATCCTAAAGCCCGATGGACAAACCTTATTGAAAGGTATGAGATCTAGCGACAATTGTTATTGTCTTGAAGCTAGAATAGTCTCAAACAATGTGTCCATGGATGAGCAAGTTGAGTTGTGGCATGAAAGACTTGGCCACATGAACTTTAGGGATTTAAGAACCCTTGGAAAGTTCGAGTGTGTGCGTGGCCTCCCTAAGCTTGGGAAGAAAGCCAATGGTATTTGTGGACCTTGCCAACAAGGAAAACAAACCAAAAGCATGCACAAAAAGGGCAAGTATCTCTCCACCAAGGAGCCCCTAGAGCTTCTCCACATGGATCTCATGGGTCCTATGCAAACCGAGAGCTTAGGTGGAAAGAGATACATTTTTGTTTGTGTTGATGATTTCTCTAGATTTACATGGACATATTTTCTTAGAGAAAAATCCGAAACTTTTGATAAGTTTAAAATGCTTTGTACTAAATTGCAAAATGAAATGAATTCTAATATTAGAAGCATTAAACGAATTAGAAGTGACCATGGGAGGGAGTTTGAGAATGCCTCTTTTGAAAGCTATTGTGATAGCCTAGGCATCTCCCATGAGTTTTCCGCTCCTAGGACACCTCAACAAAATGGGGTTGTTGAGAGGAAGAATAGGGTCCTCCAAGAGATGGCCCGTGTGATGTTGCTTAGCAACAATGTCCCTAGGAACCTATGGGCCGAAGCCATCAACACGGCTTGCTATATAGGAAATAGAGTGTTCCTAAGGCCCGGTACTAGAAACACCTCCTATGAATTATGGAAAGGCAAGAGGCCAAATGTTAGCTACTTCCACACATTTGGGAGCAAATGCTACATTTTAAATGACCGTGATCAACTTGGCAAGTTTGATGCTAAGAGTGATGAGGGTATCTTTATTGGCTATGCCTTGAATAGTAGAGCCTATAGAGTTTTCAACTTGAAGACTCGAACCGTCATGGAATCATCAAATGTTGTCATTGATGATACAAGGCTCAAGTCCAAAAATGATGAGGAGGAGGATGTTTTAGAGGATGACTCTCCTTTGGAGAGGGTTGTGGTGACTCCCAATGTTGGGACATCTAATGAAGTCACACAACCTAGTACTAGAGTTCCTAACTTGGACTCTAATGAACCCGCTCCATGGGTTAGAAGACTCCATAACAAAGAGGATGTTATTGGAGATGTTAATGAGGGTGTTAGAACTAGGCGTCAAATAGCTAATCTAATTAGCTTGACATGCTACACCTCTCAAATAGAACCCAAAAAGGTTGAAGAAGCCTTAAATGATGAATTTTGGGTTCTTGCCATGCAAGAAGAGCTAAACCAATTCGAAAGGAATGAGGTTTGGACTCTAGTTCCTAGGCCTAAGACCACTAATGTCATAGGCACAAAATGGATATTTAGGAACAAATCCGATGAGGATGGCAACATAGTGCGGAACAAGGCTAGACTTGTAGCACAAGGGTACTCTCAAATTGAGGGTATCGACTTTGAGGAGACTTTTGCTCCCGTTGCCCGCTTAGAGTCCATTAGGCTTCTCTTGTCCATCTCTTGTGTGCACAAGTTCAAATTGCACCAAATGGACGTCAAGAGTGCCTTCCTCAATGGCTTCTTGCAAGAGGAAGTGTTTGTTGAACAACCTAAGGGGTTTGTGGATGCACACCACCCCAATTATGTCTATCGCCTCAAGAAGGCACTTTATGGGTTGAAACAAGCACCGAGGGCTTGGTATGAGCGCCTCACTCAATTTCTTGTTGACAATAACTACACAAGAGGTAGTGTTGACAAGACACTATTCATCAAGAGAGACAATGATGAGCTTTTCATAGCTCAAATATATGTTGATGACATAGTGTTTGGCTCCACCAACAACACCAAAGTCCAACAATTTGTTGATGTCATGTCTCTTGAATTTGAGATGAGTCTTGTTGGTGAGCTAAGTTACTTCCTAGGTTTGCAAATTAGGCAAATGCATGATGGGATTTTCATAACCCAAGCCAAATATGCTAAGAACCTAGTGAAGAAGTTTGGTTTAGAGAATGCCAAACGTTGTGATACACCCATGAGTACCACTTTGAAGCTAAGCAAGGATGCTAGTGGTAAAAGTGTGGAACAAACTCTATATCGCGGCATGATAGGTAGCTTGCTTTATTTGACCGCAAGTAGGCCCGATATATCTTTTAGTGTGGGTGTGTGTGCTAGGTACCAAGCGGATCCTAAGGAGTCCCACCTCTCTTCCGTGAAGAGGATCATTCGCTATGTGAATGGGACATCCAACTATGGGATTTGGTACTCATTTGACACTAATGCTAGTCTAGTTGGCTTTAGTGATGCGGATTGGGCAGGAAATTGTGATGATAGGAAGAGCACATCGGGCGGTTGCTTCTTTCTAGGCAACAACTTGGTGTCTTGGTTTTGCAAGAAGCAAAACTCGATTTCCTTATCCACGGCCGAGGCCGAGTACATAGCCGCGGGGAGTGGATGCACACAACTCCTATGGATGAAGCAAATGCTAGTAGACTACGGATTCAACCAAGGTACTCTCACTCTCTTTTGTGATAACATGAGTGCTATTAATATTTCCAAGAATCCGGTTCAACATTCTAGAACTAAGCATATTGACATCCGCCATCACTTCATTAGAGAGCTTGTTGAAAATAAATGCATAGTACTTGAACATGTAGGTACTAATGATCAACTTGCGGACTTATTTACTAAACCCTTAGATGCTACTCGATTTAAAACTCTTAGTAGATCTATTGGGATATGTCTTGTGGAGTGATGTTCTATGATTGACCCCATATGGGGAACTCAAGCAAAGAGAGCTATTTTGCATTCTTGTATCTTGCAAAAAATTTGAAATAACTTATGCCTCTTCTTTTGATTGCTTGAGTAAGCTTGGTTGTACATATGTATATATGTTTTCAATTTTATAAGTGTGAACCTTGCTTATCTACAATCCATGTCATATTTATGTTCAAACATGCACTTTTGGACTAGGAGATTTACATAGGAAGTATGATGTGAATGACCTATAGTTATCTCCATGACATGATGATTCTTTAATAACATGCTAATGCTAAATGAAAAAGCATGAAATTCATACAACATGCTCACATGAAAAGCATGAATTGATGATTGCATATTCTTAAAAATGCAAAACTTGTGTGAAAGCAAATGAGACTCAAAATGAATAAAGGATCTTGTATCCGTTCAAAGGAATTTACATTCCATATGTCTCTCTTTCTTTATTAGTTGAACATGGTTACTATCATACGGATTTCTTATCCGGAAAAATCAAATAGGGTGCAAAGTCGCTCATGCCATGTTTCGCTTATAAAGTTGGATATAGTTGCTCTTAAAATTGAAATCAATAATCTCTATATCCTTGCTTTTCCCATGACATTGGTGAAATTGGTTTGAATTCAAATTAGAAACCTTTGTCATTTGCTTTGCCAAATACCATTGTATTTTGGACTTGAATGCTATATGTCTTGTATGCAAAGCATGTTGGATTCACACATTTTCTCAAATAAATCTCCTTGTTTCTCTCAAATTAATTGAAGTGCATAAAGTGACTTATATGTATATGCATATCTTGCATGCTTCTATCTCTCGTTGCTTTGAGTGACCCGGTTGGGGACTACTCCTTTGCCTATATCATGACAAAAAGGGGGAGTAGGAAATGGTAAGGGGAGTTGCAAAATATAGAAGCTTTTGTGCATTTTGGGGAGAACATACATTGAGGGGGAGTAACCCTTTGAGGGGGAGCATTGCATTTATCATTCATTGCATACATTTGCTAATGTTGTGCCTAAATTCTAAAAATGCAAATGCTTGGTATTGCTCTCACATGATTAATCTCACACTTTACTTGTATTGGAAATGCTAGAAACTTTATTTTCAGGGCTTGATTGTTCTACAAGAGATTGAAGACTTGAAGTTTTTTACTTTCTTATCTCTTTGTAATGTAGATAATCATTGTAGTCCCGTAGTTTCTAATTCTATGTGAGGAATCAATGTGAGTGGTGGTTTTGTCACGAAATAGCCAAAGGGGGAGATTGTTAGGATTCCCGTTGTTTTTAATTGGCTTATTTCGTGATCAAACCACATGTGGGGATGCTTTGTAAGGGTAGCTTAGATGTTGTTGTTATTGCTTAGGCCCTTTTGAAGACCTCACTATTGACAAGCACCAAAGGTAAATTCTATGTGCTTACTTATCTTGAAGAGATAGTTGCACACACTCACTTAGCATACTTGTTCATTTGTGCATTCTCTTCACATGTCACTTTACACACTAGCACTTTGATGTTGTATCTTGTTGTGTGTTTTTGTGTCTTGTAATTCGTTTCCCGATAGTGTTCGGAAACGTCCGCGCACGTACTAGAATGTGCTTGGTTTTGCGCGAAGACCGCCTATGGAGATGCACTTGGCATCTCCTTGGTTTTCACCTCTGTTGGTGATCGGCGGTCATGATCGGCGGCCTGGCCGCCGAATGAAACCGCCGTTTGAATTCGACGGTTGAATCGGCGGTTGGATGGCCGCCGATATGGAACGCCGTTTCAGACCTGATTGATTTTATTCTCGGGTTTAATTCGGCGGTGGGAACGGCGGTCATGAAACCGCCGAATGGAACCGCCGTTTCTCCCCTGTTTCGCCGGGAGCAATTCGGCGGTTGAAATCGGCGGCCACCGACCGCCGATTGAAACCGCCGATTGGCGCGCTTCTTTGAAACTTACTTAAACGACCTCACTTTGGCTTGGCACCCTATATATATGCCATTTTGTCTTTAGGTCAATTAAGAGAGTTCATATTCAGATTTCATACTTAGGATATTTTTCAAAGAGAAGAAAAATTCCAAGAACTCATTTTTAATTACTCAAACACCTTTTCCATGATCATCAATCATCATCTAGCATCATCTTAGATCATCTAGATGACATCTTGCATGGATTCTTCATCATACTTTGCTTGGTAAGCTTTTCACTAATATCTTACATATTTTGTGTTTATTTTATCTAGCAATCTCAATTAATTACTTGATTATTATTTTGTATGCTTTAGATACAAAATTGAGATTAGTATGATGTATGTTTGAGAAGTTGTATTGTGCTAGCATATTAGGTTTTGTACTTGATATTGATTAGCTTAACTATTTGACATGTCATTTAGTTTTGATATCTAGGATTGCTCTTAATTGCATATTAATCATCTTAGATAAGCATATAGGGTTTCCCTTGCTCTATGTTGCATTTTGGATATTTTCATATATTCACTTAGGGTTGTATTCTCTTCAAGAGAAGCTAAGTCTTGTGTGTAGCAATCGGGATTAGGTTGCTTAGATCGCAAGCAAATTGAACTAGGTTCACTCATACCGGGATTAGGTAGGTGTGTGATTACTTCCGGGATTAGGTTGTAATCGTTTGCACATTTAGTGGATTCGAGGTTCGAGTGTGGCTTACTTACATAGCCCGTGGTTTTTCCCGTGAGGGTTTCCACGTAAAAATTCAAGTGTTAATTTAATTTCCGCACCATATTACACTTGCTTGTTTATATTATCTTGAGGGTAATTTCGTAATTTTGACTAACACGAAAAATTGGGTAAAAAGCGTAAAATCTATTCACCCCCCCTCTAGATAGCTTTATACACACCGTGGTATATTTAGTTTCAAAGATCTCACTATTGACAAGCACCAAAGGTAATATTCTAAGTGCTTACTTGTCTTGAAGAGATAGATGCACACACTCACAACTCATGCATATGTTTAATCCTTATATGTTGTGTGTCTTTTATGTGTGCCTTAATGCTCATGAACATCTCTTCTTGCATGTTAGTTTGATTGCATCTTGCATATCCAATTGCCTTGTCATGCTTAGACTTAGGATTGCATTTTTGCACTGGGCGCCCCCAAAAGCGCTCTACAGAAGCGCTGTACGAACAGCGCCCATTGAGCGCTGTTCAGACCTGATCGATTTAATCGGTCGCTGTTGGGTCGCTGTTGGGGCGCTGTACATAGCGCTGTACAGAGCGCTGTACATACAGCGCCACTCTGTTTCCTCGTGAAAACAGAGCAAGGGCGCTGTACAGGCGCTGTACAAGGGCGCCCTACGTATAGCGCCCAAGGCAAATAGTGGGCAAACTTATCAAAACGACCACACTTTGTTTTGGCCCCCTATATATATGCCACTTTGACTTTAGGTCAATCACAAGAGTTCATATTCAGATTCCATACTTAGGAGATTTTTCAAAGAGAAGAAAAATTCCAAAGAACTCATTTTTAATCACTCAAACACTTGTTCCATGATCATCAATCATCATCTAGCATCATCATAGATCATCTAGATGTCATCTTGCATGGAAACTTCATCATACTTTGCTTGGTAAGCTTTTCACTAATATCTTACATATTTTGTGTTTCTCTTATCTAGAAATCTCAATTTAATTACTTGTATGTGATTTTATATACTTTGAATACAAGATTGAGATTAGTATGATGTATGTTTGAGAAGTTGTATTGTGCTAGCATATTAGGTTTTTGTGCTTGATATTGATTAGCTAAACTAATTGACATGTCATTTAGTTTTGATATCTAGGATTGTTCTTAATTGCATATTAATCATCTTAGATAAGCATATAGGGTTTCCCTTACTCTATGTTGCATTTTGGATATTTTCACATATTCACTTAGGGTTGTATTCTCTTCAAGAGAAGCTAAGTCTTGTGTGTAGCAATCGAGATTAGGTTGCTTAGATCGCAAGCAAAATCGGACTAGGTTCACTCATACCGGGATTAGGTAGGTGTGTGATTACTTCCGGGATTAGGTTGTAATCGGTTGCACATTTAGTGGATTCGAGGTTCGAGTGTGGCTTACTTACATAGCCCGTGGTTTTTCCCGTGAGGGTTTCCACGTAAAAATCAAGTGTCAATTTAATTTCCGCACCATATTACACTTGCTTGTTTATTTTATCTTGAGGGTAATTTCGTAATTTTGACTAAACACGAAAAATTGGGTAAAAAGCGTAAAATCTATTCACCCCCCCTCTAGATAGTTTTATACACACCGTGCATTAATTAGTTTCATTATGCTTCCTCCCTTAGAGAAGTTGAGTGAGAAACGTATGGCATCCATGTCATATACGGACAAGGGAAAGTCTAATGATGTGCTTAGGCTTTTTGGTGATTCTCTTGATTCTAACCATGTCCCTAGCTCACCTGCTCTTCCTAGTTGGGCTTTAAAATTGAGGAAAGAGGTTGAAGAATCTCGTAGGTTGATTGAGGCGTCACAAAGGAAGATTGAAGACCTTAGTGCCAAGCTTGTTGTTCAAGATGAAAGGATCAAAGAGTTGGAAAGAAAATCAACTCCAACAAGGCAATATGTGAGATCCGCACTCCGTTCTTCTTTCCTTGGTGGCATAAGTGGCTAGAGAGCTTCATGAGGTATATTTTCTTACTCTTTCCCTTTGGCTTCATATCATGTCAAAAAGGGGGAGAAATATGAGAAACACATGGGAGAAATCTAGCTTACTTAGTCTCATTTTAGTTGTTTTATATGTTTGTATATTTGGTATCTAGCTTGAACTATATGGCATGTAATATTTTTTTTGTTGAATCTTGGCTTAGAATATTTTGATGGATAGTATGTATTAAGGGGGAGCATACTTGATCCATTTGAACTTATATGTTACTATTTTCTTGCCTAGGATTGGATATTGCCATACTTGTTGTCTCTTGGATATTCTTGTGCTTTCAAGTTCTTTTTAGGTGATATCAAGAGAAGACCAAGTTGAAGTTTAAGACTTGTTTTTAGTTGTTAATTTGTGTCTATATGTGTAACTCATTGTACTCATTGTGACCAAATTTTCTTTGTAATTGTTTTAGTGTTTGTTTAGGGGTTTTAACATGGAATTTGCCAAATGGGGAGATTGTAAGGTTGATAATTAGTGTTGGCATTAATTCCATATCAAAACGTGTTTATCTTGTAATGTTTAGTGGTTAGTAATTGAAGAATTTTGAAGACGAAGGACGTTTCAACCACAATTCATTCAAGAAGCCGGCTTTTAAGAGATTCGTGCATTATTGGTCGACAAAGGTATTAAAGGACCTCTTATCTCTTACAAGGCTAGGCACACACTCACACATATCATTCTTGTGTGTTCCTTCATGATTTAATTTCATTTACATATCACTTTCACACACTTGGCAAAATATTCTCATGCATTCATATTAAGTTGATAAACTTTGTGTTTTGCATTTTCTAGGACTATGTTCGGAAACTAGCATATGTGTGTGTCTTTGTATTTGTATGTTTCTGTATTTTTGTATTTGGACTTGTATATGCTCTATTATGATTCCTTATTGAGTTCCGGTCGTTTCGGTTACTCATTCATATAGTTTTGAGTCCAAACGATGTAGCTACGCTACTTTTCGTTCTCATTTGTTGAGTTGACTTCATCGATGATTTCCGAGATGATTTCTCAACCGTTTTTCAAAGTTGTGTAGTCGTCATAGTGCGTGAGAGAGTCATGGTTCGTAATCCAGAAACGGATTCGAAATCGGAGTTCGGACGCCCAAGATACGGGCTGAAGAACCAAGGGAGTGCGCGAGAGGACAGCCCAGGCCGTGAGGCCACTTGGGCTGGCCGTTGGTGAGGCCGTGGGCCCCACGGCCTGGAGGAGCCTCTGCTCCCGTGTGGGCCACGCGCCCCCCACGGCTAGGGGGTGACGTGGCCTCACTTGATTGGCTGCCTTGGCCCTTCTCTCTCCTCCTATTTCTTCCCTCTCTCTCTCCATTTGAAATAACAAGAAGAAAAATTTCAGAATTCCCGTAAGCAAACTCTCTCCAGTTTTCAGATTTTCAAAACACCATATCTTCCTCATCCGGAGTCGGATTTGAGTGATTCAAGTTGGAAAGTGTTCGTATTTGAGTCCTCTAACATCTCCAAGTGGTTTGGTTGCTGTTTGATCGTGATTTCTAGTGGTTGAACACTGATTTCCGAACCAGCTGCAAAATCCGAGGTAATGGTCTCAACTTTGGGATTTCTTTCTTTTTGACCTTCCATTTGCTTGGGGTTTCTTCTTCTATATCTATGTTTATGTTTGGTAAAAGCTATTGAGAAAGATAGCTTGATTATCATTCTAATTGAAAGTCAATTTGTGGACTAATGTTGACTAGATTCTATGATTCTAGGTTTTACATATGTTTGTGAGTTGTATTGTGATTAGAATGGCATCTTAGGTTGTTTGGAACTTAATTGAATTAATTTTGTGATAAATGACCTTGAGATTTGATTTGATCCTTTGATTGATAAAATCTAGGATTTGTGTATTTGTTTGTGATTTAGAGAATATAGGTTTTGATTGATGTAAATCTCAAATCCTTGCTCTATATTTTTGACTAATATATTGATTGATTTTAATCTCATATGAAATTCCCTTAAGCAATATAGTGTAAAATATACCTAGAGGGGGGGTGAATAGGTATTTACTCAAATTCTTCCAATCTTAAAAAATGATGCAGAATATAACAAAGAAAATGCACACTTGATTAGATTTAGCAAATGAATTGATTTCACTAATACAAGAGATAATCAATTTACAAGATATGCAATCAATGTAAGATAAGGAAGATAAAGAAAAGTAAAAACAAAAATGAACACAGGTATTTTTTACGTGGTAAAACCTCAAAGAGGAAACATCCACGGGTTGATACCACAACCACCGGCAAAGCAATCCACTATATGAATAGGACTTACACACTCAAGCTATCAACACATGATATCCGCTCAAGCTATCACCTCCTAATCTACCCTCGGGCAAGTGAATCACCAAGCCTACTTCCTATCCGAGATGTATCCTACACCTCTAGAAAGCAACTTCCTATCCAAGATGCTCACGTCTCTAGGAAGATTTCTTGCTTGCCTATCCGGATCCTCCCGACTCTAGACAAGTCTTCCTTGCTTGATTATCCGAGTCCTCCCGACTCTAATCAAGACTTCCTTGCTCTATCCACAAAGCTTCACTCACTTTGCTAGAGATTTCAACCTAATGCAAGGCTATGATCTACGTGATGCAAATGATGCACACACAATCAAATTAAGCTTAATGATCAATCAAGCTCAATGTACATGTTCAATGATAATCTAGAATAAGCTTCCAACACAATTCACAAAAATATCTAGAAATCAAGACATGTAAATCAATAAGAACAAGGTATGAATATTCAATATATCACACTAAAAACCTAGTTCTTAGATCATGAAATTAAACATAGAAAATAACATGAAGCACATCAAATATTCACTTTCTAGAATCAATTTCATGTTGAATCAAGTTTAGCACATATATGTTCAAGAGAAATCAAATGGCTAAAACTTAACAATCAATAGATCAACCACCCCTAGAATATGATCTAACAACATTCTAAACACATATCATCTATCAATTAGAAAGATTAAAAGAAATGATCAAAAGATGAAGTGAGAAGAATATGTTACACATACAAATGTAGAATTTCGGACTGAAATATGCTTGCTGCGAAAAATCACAAAATCCTTTGACTCTAAAAATGCTTGGGGTTTGTTCCTCTCATCAAGACCAACATTTTTGGCTTTTGAATCAATTGAATCGGAGTTGAGATGAGAGAGATATGGTGAAACTAAGATTTGAAAAATTGTAAGAAAAAATTCTGCACACCAAAAAAAATTGTTCTTCTTTTTCACACTTATTTTGAATTACCGTGAGAGAGGGAATAAATTGAGTGAGACCATGATCAGGTGAGGTAAGCTCATGTGAGTAACATATCATATGACCAATAGGAAGAAAGACCAAAGACACCACATGCTATGATTGACCATGCACACCAAACACAATATGCATGCAATACATATGACAAAAACCCATTAATTCATGAAATGAATTTGCAATCAGCTCTACATGGCCGTTTGCTACACGGGGACAGAGGCCATGTTATGGCGTGTGCCTCACGTGGCCCCAATGGCCAAGGGGGGCAAATGGCAATTTGCCACCTTTTATCCTATAGCACCCTTTCGCACATCTCTCACATTTTTTAACCGTTCTCCGATCTCCGAACTCCGAATTCGAATCCGTTTTCGGATTACGAACCGTAACTCCCTCACGAACATAGGCATCAACAAAACTTTCATAAAAAAAAATAGAAATCGAAAAGACGAAAGCCATGTACGATAAAAGTACGGAAAGTTTCGTAACTTCCAACTCGGAACTCGAAAACAAATGAGTGAGTAACCGAAACGATCGGAACTCAACAAGGAATCATTTGAGAACATATTCAAGTCCAAAACATAAAATACACAAACAAATAAACACATATTCACACAAGCATGCCATATCAAAGAGATAGTTACAAAACATGCAATTCTACAATGTTTATCTATTAAAGAACAATGCATGAGCATACTGTGAAGTGTGTGAAAGTGTTATACAAAATGTTTGAACCACGATGCAGGGACACACATGTATGAATTGTGTGTGTGTGCGCTAACGCCTTGCAAGAGGATGGAAGTCAAGATATACCTTTGACGCTTTTCACCTCTTGAAGACGACTTTTGCACTAGACGTTGCTCTTCACTTTTTAAGCTTCCTTTCTTCAAATAATGTCCTAAGCAAAAACTAATACAAACATAGAGTGTTTTGCAATGGAATTAAGCCAATACAAATCATAAACCTTACATCATATATCTAGCATTTAATTGTATATTGATAGCATCTTGAATTTGTACATCATGAACATATTGTGATTCAAGTGTTGTATGTGTGAATGAGACTTTGAGTGTATGTGTTAGGTGTTTCACATGCTTAGGTTTCTATTCATGTATTTTGCATCTAGACTTGATTACTTGTGATATCACATGTTTAGGTCTATTTGTGCCATAGAATGTATTGATCACATGTTCTATGTTGTATTGATTGTTTGCATCATTTGCATTCACATGATCACACTAGGAAGTCCTTGTAAAAGGCATGAAGTCTTGGTTAGAGTCGGGGTGACTCGGATAGCCAAGCAAGAAGTCTTGCTTAGAGTCGGGATGACTCGGATAGGTAAGCAAGGAGTCATGGCTAGAGTCGGGAGGACTCGGATAGTCATGCATGGGAGGCTCCCTAGAGGCAAGAGTGCCTTGGATAGGGAGTTGGCTATTGTATTGGTAGGCCTAGGCGTATGGTTAGACATAGACTCCGATAAAGCGGGGTACACGGGAGGTGTATGCACTCTTGAGGAATATCTAATCTACCATCGATGTTGGTTGTGTGTGGTGTCCAATATATGGTGGTTTCGCATCATTGAGGGATTTCACACTTTCCAATAGGGTTGGGTAGACTTAGACTTCACTAGGTTGGGTGAGCTAAAGATTGGTCACTTTGTGAATGTTCTATGTTTACTTTCCAATAATATAGTACCCAATGGTTGTAGTTCAACCCGTGGATGTTTCCTCCTTGGAGGTTTTATCACGTTAAAAAATCTCTTTTGTTAATTCTTCCTATTTCTTTCTCTTATATTTTAATTGTATATTTTATTATCTTGATTCATAATATTCACATGTGATGTATTGTGAAGCAAGACTTTGTATAGTGTGATTAGTGAATTCATTCTATAGATCTATTTTGTATCTTTGATTCTTTTGTATATTGTAATTTTTGTATAGTGACATTTTGATCACTCTTGTAACTCATTGAACACTTATTGAAATACAAGCTTACTTTGTTGTTGTGTTTATTTGTTCTTATACCTCACATAACTTGTTGATATACTTAGACTTTGCTCTTATGATTGTATTATCGTATTGTCTATGTATGTCTTCCTTGGCTTATTGTGTTGTGTGTAAGGCTACCTTGAGGGACAAACGAAAGTTTGTTCAAGGGTTTGAAAAAGGTGTAAAAACCTATTCACCCCCCTAGGTATGCTTTAAGCAATTTAACTTCGTTTGTATACTTTCACATAACACAAGTAATAGTAATAAGAGATGGATTTAGTTCATATTACAAAACATGGCTACAAAAGATATGATATTCATGCAAGCCATCTCAAAAACAAGTGATTAAATAGGGAGAGAAGGGTGTAGAGAAAACTATATTGAAGAACTTCTCCTCTTTTTGTGACTTGGTGTGCTTGGCTTGGTTCCTTTGTTGATGCTCCCCTTTATGCTCCAAGGTTGAGTTTTGATGGTGGGTAATGGTGCGAAAGTTGGATATTTGGTGTTTGGTGAAGTGGATTTGAAGTTTGGATAATGGATTTAAGGTTAGATGTAGTGATTTTGTGGTTTCTTAAGGTAAAGATATGTTCTTGGAGTTTTAGAGTTGAAGGGTTGTGCCAGAGGTGTAAAAATGGGTCTAAAATAAGGTATTTATAATGTGTGAATTTAGGGCACGGAACCCTAGAGAATGTGCTGATGTGGAAGTGTGGTTGATGTTTAGGCGTGGTTCGTAAGGCGCCTGAACATCGACGAATCTCTAGAATTGTTATGCCAATGTGGGCGCTGTATGTAGGGTGTTTGAACAACGATTGTACAGCGCCCATTCTTTAGAATTGGGTCGCTTTTCGAACTGCACTTGAACAACACTTTGTACAGCGAGCGCCCATTATAAAGAATGTGTTATTGTGGAAGTGTGGTCGCTGGTCAAATGTGGTACGTATGGCGCCTGAACAGTGACGAATGTTTGGAATTACTATACCAATGTGGGCGCTATAAGTAGGGCATTTGAATAGTGATCGTACAACGCCCATTCTCTGGAATTGGGTTGCTCTTCGAACTATGCCTTAACAACGACCGTACAACACCCATTGTCTGGAATTGGGTCGCTCTTTGAACTGCGCTTGAACAACGCGTTGTGTAGTGACATATCTCTAGAAATGGGTCACTGTACGTAGGGCGATCATATAGCGACCAATGTCTTTTTTTGCCTTCAGAAGTTGCTGTTTTGCCTCTAATACCTCATTTCTCTATAATAATGCCCTTAGAAGCCTAAGAATCTGCACAAGCTTATTTAAACATTAAATTTATCAGTTTTACCCGGAAAACGAATGCAAATAGTAGGAAAATGGGGCTACACCAAATGTAGAAATGGGCATTATCAAATACCCCAAAACCTATCTTTTGCTCGTCCCCAAGCAAACCCGAAACATGACACACACAAAGCTACATGAAGATAAAAATAAACCCAGCTAAACAACACCGCTTTCATGGGTGATGATGGCACTTAGTGCGTGCCACCAGCCTTTTAAACCCCTAGGAGATCCCTAGAGGACGAGTGGAGTCTTGTGAGAGTTTACAGCATGATACCCACAAACATATTTTTAGCCAAGTCAACTAATGATAAGATGAGATGTTGGGTGAACACAATGTGGACATAAGCATGCTAAGATCATTCAGTGAAGTCTAGAGGTATGTAAACCAAGGTGCTACATCACAAATGATTACAATTCTAGACTTTTTAGTGAAATTAGTTTCAAAAGCATTGAACACAAGAGTCATTTGATAACATTTCACTTCAACTCTAAACATTTCAAGATTTCACTCATTTTTCCACACCGAACCTAGGCTCACTCATCAAACATATGCGAGTTGGAGTTTATGCACAAAGAATTTTCAAAATTACACGCATATGAATTTTTTTAAGAACACTCATGTTTTCATGCAAATGTACCTCAAAAATGGAATCAAACATTAAAAACACCATTGTTTCTAAGCTAGACCCCTCCCAAAAATCAATTAGGACTTCTTTTTAGGTGCGTTTAGTATGCGGGACAGGACAGAACAACGTGGGACAGTTTTTTCTTGAACCACGTTTGGCGCGACTTTAGCATGGGACAGAATGAGACAATGTTAGATAAAAATCAGAAAATTCTATCCCACCCAAGACCTTAGGCCAGACTTGTCCTATGCATGGGACAAGTCTCAAAAAGACCTTTTTACCCTTAAATCTTCAAAAAATCACAAACTTGTTCAATATTATATATATATATATATATATTAATAATATATATTATATTTTATTATTATATATAATAATATAATATATTAAGCATTATTACATTAGTAATATATATAAGATATTATTATTATTATTATTTAATATATCATATATATATATATATATATGTTATAATATAATATTTATTATATATTATTATAAATATTAATAATATATAAATATATTTAATTTATAATATATTATATATATTATATTTTATTATTATATATAATACTTTAAAAATTATTTCATATATAATTATATTTTATTATATATGTATATTATTGTATATGTAATAATTTTTAGTATATTATATATAATATTTTATATAATATTATAATATTATAATATTATATATACATATAAGGGGCACTCTGGTCATTTGAACCTCTTGTCATGTCTTGTACCATCCATACCAAACGTAAAACAGTACTGTTAACATTTTTGTTCTAGACATTCCAAACACAATATGGAACAACTGTCCCGTCCTGTCCTATCCTGTCCCGTCCGGTCCCACCCTGTCCTGTCCCACCTTTGTGCCAAACACACCCTTTAAGTTCAAGTGAGGTTTATGGTAGGATGGTGATGGAGAGGCCGGGTGGATATTGAATTATTGGCGAGCTAATGATCATGCTAGAGTCTTCTACTTGGTGCACTTTGCAATCCCCTTTGAGGGACTAGGCATTTAATCGATTTTAAGCACTTTGTACAATTTGTAGTTGCTTTAACACTTGGGCAACTTTTTCCATTTTTGAACTTTAAAGGCTTTTATGCTTTTACATTTTAGCACTTAAAAATTCGATGCAAGTCTAAATCTTAACACAATTTACAATATAAGCCTAAGCACATGCTACTTGAATACATTTGTACATTTCTTCTTGGGCTTCAATCTCTAGTCTTCATTCTTCATGTTATCTATGGTCTAAGTTTATGTTAAATATGGTGTAGATGTAACATGGGTGGATATGGTGATTGGGTTTAGTGTATAGGTCTACATTTTTTAGACATTTAGGCACACATACAAGGCTTAGGGATGTGTTTGGGTCATTTTGAGTGACTAACACACATTGCCTATGTCATCTCTAAAGGCTTGGGTCTAACAAGTAAACAAGGGAAACATAAGAGGCAAAATTCTAAAGATTTGTTCTTTAATGCTCAATGCAATGAAAAGAGGTCCTTTTATTATGCCTAACATCTACATGATGCGTGTTTAGAGAATAGAAATAAAATTCACTCTTGTGCACGCAATATTTGGGCAATGAAGCTCACATGGATAGTCTCCACTAATGATCTAGACATCTCAAGCACGCTACCTTATTCACTAAAACATAATGAGTCCGGTAGAATGTGTGCAAGCAATGTGGTGTAGCTTTGGCCAACACCCCCACCGCCTAATACACATGGAATACCGAAAATGCCTATAATGGCTCAACCCAAAAGGATCTCAACAAGTAGCCAAACTACTCTAAATTTGACTTAATATGGCAAAAAAATTTGGATAACACTAACAAAAACACGACATAAGACAAACACACAATCATGCAATAATCGAAAAAATAAAATAAAATTTAGCATACATAAATGACCATACCCGTAACCCTATCTTAAACATTGTCATCAATGTTTGCACATTTAAAAAGTTTGGACTAAGAAAGAAGGGCTTGGGAGCATAGCAACCTACAAACACAAGCATTCACAAATTTCAAACACAAGACACAAACCTAGTTCCTCTATTTGAGGATCCATTAGCGAACACAAATTGTAAGTTCCTTAAATTTGATTGGCTTATTTCGGTGACAAACCATATGTGGGGTTAAATGTAAGGGTATCTTAGGCTTTTGATAGTTGGTGTTTTGCACAACCAAGGCCCTCTCAAATCCTCAAGAGAAGAAGCACCAAAGGTAAATTTCTAAGTGCTTACTTGTCTTGAAGAGATATAATTGCACACACTCACAACTCATGCATATCTTTAATTCTTGCATGTTGTGTGTTTTATTTGTGTGCATTCATGTTCTTGATATCTCTTCATGCATGTTTAATTGATTGCATCTTGTTTGTTTTGCCATAACATGTTTATGCATTAGGATGCAAAGCCAAGGGGAAATCGACGCCCTTATTCAGCAGTCGGTGACCGTAAAATCAGACCGCCGAATTGAGACTAGTTGATCTGGTGTCTTTTCGACGGTCTTGGTTCGGCATTAAGGGGTCGCATAACATGGCTGCAGAAATCAGACCAGTGGGTCTGATTGTATTTCTGCGCTCCTGTTCGGCGGGCAAGGGCACCGAATGAGGGTGCATAATTGCCCGTTTTGTGAAAACTTTTCAAAATTATGTCACTTTATTTTGACACCCTATATATATGCCTCTTTATTATTAGGTCGTTTTTGAGAGTTCAAAAATCATATTTTTCCTTTAGAACATTTTTTAAGAGAAAAAATTCACAAAAACTCACCTTTAAACACTCAAAGTCATTCCTTTATGCATCAAAGTTCATTAAGCATCATCTATGACCATATAGAATGCATCCATGCATGGTTTTGCAACATCACATCTTGCTTGGTAATGTTTTCACTAACTTCATCTAATTTTAGTGTCTTTCTTAACAAGCCATCTCTTTTATTACTTGTATGCTTTTAGAATATAATTCTATATACAAGATATAGATTGTATGTGGTGTATTGATTGAGTGTTGTATTGTGATAGCCATCTAGGTTTGCTTAATCTATGTTTAGCTAAGCTTTATGTCATGTCATTTAGCTTTTGATATCTAGGATTGTTTTAATTATCATCTTACCATCCTAGATAAGGATTTAGGGTTCCCTAGTTCTTTTTGCATTTTGGATATCATACATATTCACATAGATTATTTTATCTCTTCATTGAGAAGTAAGACTTGTGGCTAAGATTGCTTATGCCTCAAGCAAATTGGACTAGGTCCACTTTTACAGGCCCGCGGGTAGTTGTGATGGGTTATAGACTGGGATTAGGTTGTAAACACCATTGCAATTAGTGGATTCGAGGTTCGTGTGTGGCGCACATAAAAGCCCGTGGTTTTTCCCAGTTTGGGTTTCCACGTAAAAAATTAAGTGTCATTTATAATTCCACACTTATTACACTTGATTTATTGTCTTGACTAGTTTGGGGTATTTTCGTAATATTGATTAATCACAAAAGTTGGTAATAATAATTAAAATCTATTCACCCCTCTCTAGATAGTTTTTTACACACCGTGCATTATTAGTTTCACAAACATAACAATCCTAGAGTTTAAGCACAATACAACGCCACAAACCTAATCTAAGCAAGAATGCAAATAAAGATTGGAAAATAAATGGGAAAGTGAGATAGAAGAATTAAAATGAAAATAAACCCAAATGATAATTGAAACTCCACCTAAAATAAAATTAACCACCACATTAACCATCCAACAAAGATATAAGCAAAAGTACGAGAGAGTAATGGAGTGAATGATGGCATGAAACTAGTTGGTTCAGTTAAATCCTAGGCCATGGGGTCCTTGCCTCTCCTCCTCCTTTCAATCTCCTCGACTGTCATGCTGTCAGGCACGTAGTCCTTCGGAACCCCTAGCTACTGCCTCTTGGTGCTCTCTTATTGCAAGGTCTCCTCTGGTAGGTCTGGAGGTTCAAATCAGTCTTTATGGTGGCAGTGTCAGCCCTGATGTCCTCCATCTCAGCCTCATGCATATGTTTGAACTATAAAATCACTCAGAGAGAGAGAGAGTTTATCTTTCCTCCCATCTGGGCTTAGGCAATCTAACTAGTCTCAAAAGCCTATACCAACGAATCCAGCTTATCCATCACCGGGTTGCTCTACTCAGGGCCTTTTGCATCTATATCATCACCAAAGGCCTTAAGTAGAGCAACTTGATAATGGATAAGCTGGATTGACTGGTACAGGCTTTTAAGACTAGTCAGATTGCCTAAGTTCGGATGGAAGGAAAGATAGACTCTCTTTCTCTCAGCAGTTTTATGAGTTCAGACAGGAGTAAGAAGCTAAGACGGAGGTGATAATATTATATTTGCCTATGTTTTATACCTCTATTCTTTAGTTTATTGCTTTGTTTTGAGCTAAACTCTTGCATTTTATGTTTCTTTTCTTAGTTCTTAGCTATTCAAGTCCTAAGAGATAACTGGAAGCAATTTGGAAGATTTACGATCAAGCCCGAGAAAATAATATCTGTTGATAGGTCAACTTCAAGAATTAAACTGTATCATATCAGATGGAACTGGGTTTCGATCCTTATATGGTTGGAAAGGTACATAAGTTAGCTTCCCGTAGAATGTTACGGTTCGTGATTTCGAGTTTTCTAAAAGGAGTTATGACAATTTTACTACCCAATGGTCAGCCTAGAATTTATACGTGGGATTTTGGAAATAAAGCATTGCGGGCTGCCTATTCGGGAATGAAGGTCTTAGATGAATTTGTTATCTTTTGGAAGATTAATGAAGGCCTAAAAGTCACTTTGATTCAGTTTTAGTTGATCCTAAACTTTCCATGTTAGGATTAGTTGAGCGATTAAAATTCCTAAAGTTAGAAGGATTGTATTTCCTATTTTGAATCACATTGAATTAGCCTTATTGGAGGTTGATTAGGGAACTAAAATGAGACCTAATTCATGCCTATTTAAGAGGAATTACAACAGAAAGATTAGACACACAGCAGTAGAGGCAAGTTGAAGAGTTCCAAGGCGACATTCCATTGATTTTCCGGGTTCTATCATCATTTTCTTCCATGTTTTCTCTTAGACTTGTACTCATGACTATGAGAAACTAATTCTTTTTGCTAGGGCTACGATGTAGCCTAGCCATGTTTATTTAATTTATTTGGTTAATGTTAATTTCAAGTTTTCATCCACATTGAGTATCTTTTGTTGCGTTTTAATTATGTGTGCTTGAATTTGGATGTTTGATCACCATCTATTTTTTTAAGTAACTTGATGCAAGTAAGAGTAGATGCTATACTTTACTTGAGTTTTACTTATTACAATTGATACCATGAATGTTTAATTGTAGATGCCATTCAATTAGGATTTATGTGATGTTCTTAACAATTTCCATGAAACTTAATGGGTTTTTACGAATTCAATTCATCTAGATGACATAGAGGATTAACTTGTAAGAATACTTTTAGTGTAACCAGATGCCATGGCCATTAAATATATTTGGGAAAATTGATCATCAATAAAGGGAATTAATTAGAATTAACATGCCAAAGGAATTAAGTATGATTGGTTACGGTGAAATCGGATGCTCTAGTGTTTCGCCTATTTGATTTTCAATTTTGCTTTGCTGTGAACTTTTATTATTTTTCTTTAATTTTCTGTTCTTATTCAATAATTCACAAATCAATTCTCATTCATTAAAGTTTCCAACTTAAGGCTTAGTTTTAGTTTAATTGGTAAGAATTGTAGGATTAATTCAGTCTCTGTGGGAACAATATCTATGCTTCACTACCTATACTATCTTTTGATTCATACACTTGTGAGCAATTAGAATTTGGAGATAAATTGTTAATCATATTTTTCACAACAGGAGGACATTAGGGCTGACATTGCCGCCACGAGGACTGATTTGAACCTCTAAACCTGCCAGAGGAAAGCTCGCAACAGGAGAGCACCAGAAGGCAGTAGCCAAGGGTTCTCAACGGAGGACTATGCACTTGATAGCATGACAGTCGAAGAGATTGAAAGGAGGAGGAGAGGCAAGGACCCCATGGCCTAGTATTTGACCGGACTAACCAGTTTCATGCCATCATTCGCTCCATTTTTCTTAGTTTTCATTCTAGTCTCAAACTTTGTTGTTTAGTCATGTTTATGTATTGAACATTTTAGTCATTACTTTCATTAGTCTCTCATACTTTTTCTTATATCTTTGTTGGATGTTTAATGTGGTGGTTAATTTTATTTTAGTTGGAGTTTCAATATAATTATCATTTGTGTTTATTTTCGTTTTAATTCTTTTATCTCACTTTCGCATTTATTTTCCGATCTTTATTTGCATTCTTGCTTAGATTAGGTTTGTGGCGTTGTATTGTGCTTAGACTCTAGGATTGTTATGTTTGAGTTCGCTATTGGATCCTCAAAGAGAAGAACTAGGTTTGTGTCTTGTGTTTGAAATTTGTGAATGCTTGTGTGAAATTTCCCTTAAGTAGTAGTGTAAAATATACCTAGAGGGGGGTGAATAGGTATTTACTCAAATTCTTCCAATATTAAAAATGATGCGGAATATAACAAAGAAAATGCACACTTGATTAGATTTAGCAAATGAATTGATTTCACTATGTAAGGATTCCCGTTGTTTTTAATTGGCTTATTTCGTGATCAAACCATAAATGGGGATACTTTGTAAGGGTAGTTTAAATGTTGTTGTTAGTGCATTAGGCCCTTTGAAGACCTCATTATTGACAAGCACCAAAGGTAATTTTCTAAGTGCTTTCTTGTCTTGAAGAGATAGTTGCACACACTCACAACTCATGCATATGTTTAATCTTTGTATGTTGTGTTTCTTTTTGTTGTGCATAAATGATTATTTTACATCTCTTCTTGCTTGATTTTATGATTGCATCTTGTGTTGAAAACATCATAGCATTTAGGCTTTTAGGATGCATCTTGTTTGACTTTGTACCCCTTGCATAATTGCATGTGGGATGCAATTTTTGGCGCTGTGCGCTGGTCCACCAGCGCCGGTCGACCAGCGCCGCTCACCGGCGCAAATCGCCCAGTGGCGCGCCGCTGGTCGTGCGCTGGTGTGGACCAGCGCCGGCCACCAGCGCCGATCGCCCAGTATGGCGCCGCTGGACTGGCGCTGGTGGCAGCGCCTGACGTCCAGCGCTCAAGCCAAAATTGGCTTGTGCGCTGGTCCTGCGCTGGTCCACCAGCGCAGGTCCACCAGCGCACAGAGTGATTTTCTGGCGAGTTTTCAAAACGACCTCACTTCACTTATGGCCTCTATATATATGCTAACTTGATTTTAGGTCATTAAAAAGAGTTCTTATTCATGCTTCATACTTAGGATATTTTTCAAGAGAAGAAAAATACACAAAGAACTCATTTTAATTACTCAAACACAATTTCATGATCATCAATCATCATCTAGCATCATCTTAGATCATCTAGATGTCATCTAGCATGGAATCTTCATCATACTTTGCTTGGTAAGCTTTTCACTAATATCTTACATATTTTGTGTTTAATTTATCTAGCAAATCTCAATTAATTACTTGATTGTTATTTTGTATGCTCTAGATACAAAATTGAGATTAGTATGATGTATGTTTGAGAAGTTGTATTGTGCTAGCATATTAGGTTTTATACTTGATATTGATTAGCTTAACTATTTGACATGTCATTTAGTTTTGATATCTAGGATTGTTCTTAATTGCATATTAATCATCTTAGATAAGCATATAGGGTTTCCCTTGCTCTATGTTGCATTTTGGATATTTTCATATATTCACTTAGGGTTGTATTCTCTTCAAGAGAAGCTAAGTCTTGTGTGTAGCAATCGGGATTAGGTTGCTTAGATCGCAAGCAAATTGGACTAGGTTCACTCATACCGGGATTAGGTAGGTGTGTGATTACTTCCGGGATTAGGTTGTAATCGTTTGCACATTTAGTGGATTCGAGGTTCGAGTGTGGCTTACTTACATAGCCCGTGGTTTTTCCCGTGAGGGTTTCCACGTAAAAATTCAAGTGTTAATTTAATTTCCGCACCATATTACACTTGCTTGTTTATATTATCTTGAGGGTAATTTCGTAATTTTGACTAATACGAAAAATTGGGTAAAAAGCGTAAAATCTATTCACCCCCCCTCTAGATAGCTTTATACACACCGTGGTATATTTAGTTTCAATTGGTATCAGAGCGGGTTCCTAGACATACATAGGTGATCCTTGCTTTATTTTGGTGTGTTTTGCATTTTGTGTGATTTTTGATTATTCATACATTTGCATTCATTTCATTCATTCATAAACACTATGAGTGGAAACGGTGGAAATGGTGGTGGCCACGAAGGAGCTTCTAGCACAAGGCCTCCACTTCTTACCGGTTTGAACTATTCCCAATGGAAAGGGAAGATGGAATCCTACATATGCCAAATTCATGACCGTGCATGGATGGCGGTGGAAGACGGATATGATCTCCCTATGATGACTCCCGCGGGTGGAGGACAAGATGTTTTGAAGCCTAAGGCGCAATGGAACGCGCAAGAGTTTGAGGCTTCAAAGTGGAATAGGAAGGCGATGCATGCCATTATGTGTGCAATGGATGAGAATCAGTACAAGCTTATTCAGAATACTCAAATTGCCAAAGTGGCATGGGACATCCTTCAAGTTGCACATGAGGGAACCGAGGTGGTGAAGGAGTCCAAGCTTCAAGTCCTCCAAACTCAATTTGAGTTACTTAGGATGGGAGAGGATGAATGCTTCAACGACTTCGAAATCAAATTGATGGACATAGTAAATCAAAGCCATCAACTCGGTGACCCGTATTCGGATAGGAGAGTCAAGCAAAAAATTATGAGATCTCTCCCCGATAGGTTTGAATCAAAGGTGACGGCCATAGAAGAAAATAGTGGCTACATGGATATGAAGCCAAGTGAGGTAATTGGGCGTCTCCTTGCATATGAGTCTAGGAAGGCTCCTAGCAACACTACTCCTCCTAAGAAGTCTAAAGGAATAGCTTTGAAAGCATCTAAGGATGAAAAGGAGGCAAAGCATGAATCGGATGAAGACCTTGCCTTATTTGTGAAACGGTTCAACAAGGTTATGGGGTTCAAGAAGAAGAAGGGATTTGGGTCAAGAGGACAAGATTTGAAGAAAAAGAGTTCCTTCAAGAAGTTTGAGCCTAGACAAGAGAAGACCGAAAGGAAAGGGGTCCGATGCTTTGAGTGTGGTGGGATTGGTCACTTTGCCCCCGAATGTGCGAATCACAATGAGAGGAAGAAGGGTAAAGTGATGGCCGCCACATGGAGTGGGAGTAGTGATGACTCCAATGAGGAAGATGAGTCTTCAAGTGAGGAAGAGCTCATGGCTAACTTCCTAGCTTTTGCATCTTCTCACAAGAGCAAAAGTGCTAGTGAAAAGGAAGATTTGAGTCAAGAGGAAATTGACTCTAGTGAAGAAGAAAGTGACTCCTCTTCTAGTTCCAAGAAGAAGTTTGTGGAGCAAAAGGTGCTTGCTAAATATCATGCCGAGTTCAATGATTTAGCACTTAAAAGCACAAGAAAGATTGAGAGGTTGAGAGAAGAAAACCTTGAACTTTCGGCTCACAATGACCACTTAAGTGAACAAGTGGAAAGATTGAAGAGGAGAGAGGATAAGTTAATTGAGGAGTTAGACTTGTCCAAGAGAAATGAAGAAGGCTTGAAGAGGGAACTTGTAGAAGCTAAAGGGTCCTTGGCTAGGATAGATTCTAGCACCAAGAAGCTTGATCATTTACTTGGTGTTGGAAAGAGTCCAAGTGACAAGAGAGGTCTTGGGTATGAAGATGGCAAGAAAATCTCAACCTCTAACAAGACCATATTTGTCAAGAGCTTGAAGAATGAAGAAACTTCATTTGTGCAACCTCCTAAGAAAAAGTTAGAAATAGGACAAAGTTCTAATGCACAAGTGAAAATGGGGCCAAGAAGGAAAACTCAAGCTCAACCTCCTAAGGTTCCTCAAGCCAACACTCCTCCCAAATTGGCTCACAAAGGAAAGAGACCAATCATGCAACCTCAAGCATGGAAGCAACCAAGACCGGTTCAACAACGAAGATGGATTGAACCCACTTATCCACAAAGACATGGACGTACTCAAAGGCGAGGTATGATTCCTTTTTCCATTCCTATTTGTCACTTTTGTGGTTGTGATGGTCATATTAGACCAAATTGTTTTCAATATATTAAAATGTGTAGAAAACAAAGCATGATTGAAAAGAGAAAGAATAGAGCCAAGATGCATGTTTCTAGGAAAGAAAATATTGATTTGCATGATCATAGAAATAGTAGAGCACATGTACCAAAGACCACTAAGAAAGCTAAAATTGTTACTAAGTGGATTAGAAAGAATGAAAATGTTTGCCATGTTGCACAAATAGCCTTGAAGGCAAATTCTTCTAATTTTTGGTACTTGGATAGTGGGTGCTCTAGGCACATGACAGGAAACAAGAGTTTCTTCGAGACTCTTGTTATGGAGGAAGGTGGAAATGTCACTTTTGGTGATGGATCCAAAAGAAATGTTGTAGGGAAAGGAACCATTTCCGTTCCCGGATTACCCTCCTTATCCAATGCTTTATTTGTTGATGGCTTGAAAGCCAATTTAATTAGCATTTCACATCTTAGTGATGAAGGATATTCCGTCTTGTTCTCTAAAGATTATTGCTCTATCCTTAAACCCGATGGACAAACCTTGTTGAAGGGCATGAGATCTAGCGACAATTGCTATTGTCTTGAAGCTAGAATTGTATCTAATCATGTGTCCATGGATGAGCAAATTGAGTTGTGGCATGAAAGACTTGGCCACATGAACTTTAGGGATCTACGGACCCTTGGAAAGTTCAATTGTGTGCGTGGCCTCCCTAAGCTTGGGAAGAAAGCCAATGGTATTTATGGACCTTGCCAACAAGGAAAGCAAACCAAAAGCATGCACAAAAAGGGTAAGTATCTCACCACCAAGGAGCCACTTGAGCTTCTCCACATGGACCTCATGGGTCCCATGCAAACCGAAAGTTTGGGTGGAAAGAGATACATTTTTGTTTGTGTTGATGATTTCTCTAGATTTACATGGACATATTTTCTTAGAGAAAAATCCGAAACTTTTGATAAGTTTAAAATGCTTTGTACTAAATTGCAAAATGAAATGAATTCTAACATTAGAAGCATTAAACGGATTAGAAGTGACCATGGGAGAGAATTTGAAAATGCCACCTTTGAAACCTTTTGTGATGGTTTAGGCATCTCCCATGAATTTTCTGCTCCTAGGACACCTCAACAAAATGGAGTTGTTGAGAGGAAGAATAGGGTCCTCCAAGAGATGGCCCGTGTGATGTTGCTTAGCAACAATGTCCCTAGGAACCTATGGGCCGAAGCCATTAACACGGCTTGCTATATAGGAAATAGAGTGTTCCTAAGGCCCGGTACTAGAAACACCTCCTATGAGTTATGGAAAGGCAAGAGGCCAAATGTTAGCTACTTCCACACTTTTGGAAGCAAATGCTACATTTTGAATGACCGTGATCAACTTGGCAAGTTTGATGCTAAGAGTGATGAGGGTATTTTTATTGGCTATGCCTTAAATAGTAGAGCCTATAGAGTTTTCAATTTAAAGACTCTAAGTGTTATGGAATCATCCAATGTCGTATTTGATGATACTAGGCTCAAGTCTAATGATCATGAGGAGGAGGTTATTTTTAGTGATGATTCTCCTTTGGAGAAGGTTGTGGTGTCGCCTAATGTTGGGACATCTAATGTCAACAATGATGGCACACAACCTATTGATAGAGTTCCTCTCTTGGACTCTAAAGAACCCGCTCCATGGGTTAGGAAACTCCATGATAAAGAAGATATCATTGGAGAGGTAAATGAGGGTGTTAGGACTAGACGCCAACTTGCTAATCTTATTAGCTATACATGTTACACCTCTCAAATTGAACCCAAAAAGGTTGAAGAAGCCTTAAATGATGAATTTTGGGTTCTTGCCATGCAAGAAGAGCTAAGCCAATTCGAAAGGAATGAGGTTTGGACTCTAGTTCCTAGGCCTAAGACCACTAATGTCATAGGCACCAAATGGATATTTAGGAACAAATCCGATGAGGATGGCAACATAGTGCGGAACAAGGCTAGACTTGTAGCACAAGGGTACTCTCAAATTGAGGGTATCGACTTTGAGGAGACTTTTGCTCCCGTTGCCCGCTTAGAGTCCATTAGGCTTCTCTTGTCCATCTCTTGTGTGCACAAGTTCAAATTGCACCAAATGGACGTCAAGAGTGCCTTCCTCAATGGCTTCTTGCAAGAGGAAGTGTTTGTTGAACAACCTAAGGGGTTTGTGGATGCACACCACCCCAATCATGTCTATCGCCTCAAGAAGGCACTTTATGGGTTGAAACAAGCACCGAGGGCTTGGTATGAGCGCCTCACTCAATTTCTTGTTGACAACAACTACATAAGAGGTAGTGTTGACAAGACACTATTCATCAAGAGAGACAATGATGAGCTTTTCATAGCTCAAATATATGTTGATGATATAGTTTTTGGCTCCACCAACAACACCAAAGTCCAACAATTTGTTGATGTCATGTCTCTTGAATTTGAGATGAGTCTTGTTGGTGAGCTTAGTTACTTCCTAGGTTTGCAAATTAGGCAAATGCATGATGGGATTTTCATAACCCAAGCCAAATATGCTAAAAACCTAGTGAAGAAGTTTGGTTTAGAGAAAGCCAAACATTGTGATACACCCATGAGTACCACTTTGAAGCTAAGCAAGGATGCTAGTGGTAAAAGTGTGGAACAAACTCTATATCGTGGCATGATAGGTAGCTTGCTTTATTTGACCGCAAGTAGGCCCGATATATCTTTTAGTGTGGGTGTGTGTGCTAGGTACCAAGCGGATCCTAAGGAGTCCCACCTCTCTTCCGTGAAGAGGATCATTCGCTATGTGAATGGGACATCCAACTATGGGATTTGGTACTCTTTTGACACTAATGCTAGTCTAGTTGGCTTTAGTGATGCGGATTGGGCAGGAAATTGTGATGATAGGAAGAGCACATCGGGCGGTTGCTTCTTTCTAGGCAACAACTTGGTGTCTTGGTTTTGCAAGAAGCAAAACTCGATTTCCTTGTCCACGGCCGAGGCCGAGTACATAGCCGCGGGGAGTGGATGCACACAACTCCTATGGATGAAACAAATGCTTGTAGACTACGGATTCAACCAAGGTACTCTCACTCTCTTTTGTGATAACATGAGTGCTATTAATATTTCCAAGAATCCGGTTCAACATTCTAGAACTAAGCATACTGACATCCGCCATCACTTCATTAGAGAGCTTGTTGAAAATAAATGCATAGTACTTGAACATGTAGGTACTAATGATCAACTTGCGGACTTATTTACTAAACCCTTAGATGCTACTCGATTTAAAACTCTTAGTAGATCTATTGGGATATGTCTTGTGGAGTGATGTTCTATGATTGACCCCATATGGGGAACTCAAGCAAAGAGAGCTATTTTGCATTCATGTAACTTGCAAAAAATTTGAAATAACTTATGCCTCTTCTTTTGATTGCTTGAGTAAGCTTGGTTGTACATATGTATATATGCTTTCAAATTCTATAAGTGTGAACCTTGCTTGTCTACAATCCATGTCATATTTATGTTCAAACATGCATTTTTGGACTAGGAGATTTACATAGGAAGTATGATGTGAATGACCTATAGTTATCTCCATGACATGATGTTTCTTAAATAACATGCTTATGCTAAATGAAAAAGCATGAAATTCATACAACATGCTCACATGAAAAGCATGAATTGATGATTGCATGTTCTTAAAAATGCAAAACTTGTGTGAAAGCTAATGAGACTCAAAATGAATAAAGGATCTTGTATCCGTTCAAAGGAATTTACATTCCATATGTCTCTCTTTCTTTATTAGTTGAACATGGTTACTATCATACGGATATCTTATCCGGAAAAATCTAATAGGGTGCAAAGTCGCTCATGCCATGTTTCGCTTATAAAGTTGGATATAGTTACTCTTAAATTAAAATCAATAATCTTTATATCCTTGCTTTTTCCATGACATTGGTGAAATTGGTTTGAATTCGAATTAGAAACCTTTGTCATTTGCTTTGCCAAATACCATTGTACTTTGGACTTGAATGCTATATGTCTTGTATGCAAAGCATGTTGGATTCACACATTTTCTCAAATAAATCTCCTTGTTTCTCTAAAATTAATTGAAGTGCATAAAGTGACTTATATGTATATGCATATCTTGCATGCTTCTATCTCTCGTTGTTTTGAGTGACCCGGTTGGGGACTACTCCTTTGCCTATATCATGACAAAAAGGGGGAGTAGGATATTGTAAGGGGAGTTGCAAGCTATTGTGCACTTTGGGGAGATAAAACATTGAGGGGGAGTAACCCTTTGAGGGGGAGCATTGCATTTATCATACATTGCATACATTTGCTAATGTTGTGCCTAAATTCTAAAAATGCAAATGCTTGGTATTATTCTCACATGATTAATCTCACACTTTACTTGAATTGGAATGTTAGAAACTGTTTTCAGGGATTGATTATTCTACAAGAGGATTGAAGACTTCAAGTTGCATTCTCTTATCTCTTTGTAATGTAGAATATCATTGTAATCCCGTAGTTTCTATTTCTTTTGTGAGGATTTAATGTGAGTGATGGTTTTGTCACGAAATAGCCAAAGGGGGAGATTGTAAGGATTCCCGTTGTTTTTAATTGGCTTATTTCGTGATCAAACCATAAATGGGGATACTTTGTAAGGGTAGTTTAAATGTTGTTGTTAGTGCATTAGGCCCTTTGAAGACCTCATTATTGACAAGCACCAAAGGTAATTTTCTAAGTGCTTTCTTGTCTTGAAGAGATAGTTGCACACACTCACAACTCATGCATATGTTTAATCTTTGTATGTTGTGTTTCTTTTTGTTGTGCATAAATGATTATTTTACATCTCTTCTTGCTTGATTTTATGATTGCATCTTGTGTTGAAAACATCATAGCATTTAGGCTTTTAGGATGCATCTTGTTTGACTTTGTACCCCTTGCATAATTGCATGTGGGATGCAATTTTTGGCGCTGTGCGCTGGTCCACCAGCGCCGGTCGACCAGCGCCGCTCACCGGCGCAAATCGCCCAGTGGCGCGCCGCTGGTCGTGCGCTGGTGTGGACCAGCGCCGGCCACCAGCGCCGATCGCCCAGTATGGCGCCGCTGGACTGGCGCTGGTGGCAGCGCCTGACGTCCAGCGCTCAAGCCAAAATTGGCTTGTGCGCTGGTCCTGCGCTGGTCCACCAGCGCAGGTCCACCAGCGCACAGAGTGATTTTCTGGCGAGTTTTCAAAACGACCTCACTTCACTTATGGCCTCTATATATATGCTAACTTGATTTTAGGTCATTAAAAAGAGTTCTTATTCATGCTTCATACTTAGGATATTTTTCAAGAGAAGAAAAATACACAAAGAACTCATTTTTAATTACTCAAACACAATTTCATGATCATCAATCATCATCTAGCATCATCTTAGATCATCTAGATGTCATCTAGCATGGAATCTTCATCATACTTTGCTTGGTAAGCTTTTCACTAATATCTTACATATTTTGTGTTTAATTTATCTAGCAAATCTCAATTAATTACTTGATTGTTATTTTGTATGCTCTAGATACAAAATTGAGATTAGTATGATGTATGTTTGAGAAGTTGTATTGTGCTAGCATATTAGGTTTTATACTTGATATTGATTAGCTTAACTATTTGACATGTCATTTAGTTTTGATATCTAGGATTGTTCTTAATTGCATATTAATCATCTTAGATAAGCATATAGGGTTTCCCTTGCTCTATGTTGCATTTTGGATATTTTCATATATTCACTTAGGGTTGTATTCTCTTCAAGAGAAGCTAAGTCTTGTGTGTAGCAATCGGGATTAGGTTGCTTAGATCGCAAGCAAATTGGACTAGGTTCACTCATACCGGGATTAGGTAGGTGTGTGATTACTTCCGGGATTAGGTTGTAATCGTTTGCACATTTAGTGGATTCGAGGTTTGAGTGTGGCTTACTTACATAGCCCGTGGTTTTTCCCGTGAGGGTTTCCACGTAAAAATTCAAGTGTTAATTTAATTTCCGCACCATATTACACTTGCTTGTTTATATTATCTTGAGGGTAATTTCGTAATTTTGACTAATACGAAAAATTGGGTAAAAAGCGTAAAATCTATTCACCCCCCCTCTAGATAGCTTTATACACACCGTGGTATATTTAGTTTCACACTAATACAAGAGTTAATCAATTTACAAGATATGCAATCAATGTAAAATATGGAAGATAAAGAAAAGTAAAAACAAAAATGAACACAAATGTTTTTACGTTGTAAAACCTCAAAGAGGAAACATCCACGGGTTGATACCACAACCACAGGCAAAGCAATCCACTATGTGAAAAAGGACTTACACACTCAAGCTATCAACTCATGATATCCGCTCAAGCTATCAACTCCTAATCTACCCTCGGGCTAGTGAATCACCAAGCCTACTTCCTATCCGAGATGTATCCTACACTTCTAGAAAGCAACTTCCTATCCAAGACGCTCACGTCTCTAAGAAGATTTCTTGCTTGCCTATTCGGATCCTCCCGACCCTAGACAAGTCTTCCTTGCTTGATTATCCGAGTCCCCCCGACTCTAATCAAGACTTCCTTGCTCTATCCAAAAAGCTTCACTCACTTTGCTAGAGACTTCAACCTAATGCAAGGCTATGATCTACGTGATGCAAGTGATGCAAACACAAACAAATTAAGCTAGATGATCAATCAAGCAAAATGTACATGTTCAATGACAATCTAGAATATGCTTCCAACACACAATCACAAAATTATCTAGAAATCAAGACATGTAAATCAATAAGAACAAGGTATGAATATTCAATATATCACACTAAAAACCTAGTTCTTAGATCATGAAATAAAACCTAGAAAATAATATGAGACATATCATATATACATTTTCTAGAATCAATTTCAAACAAAATCAAGTTTAGCACATATATGTTCAAGAAAAATCACAAAGCTAAAACTCAATTGACAAATGATCAAACACCCCTAGCATATGATCTAACATCTTTCTTATCATATTTCATCAATCAAATAGTAAGAATCAAAGAGATGATCAAAGATGAAATGAAAGAGAAGAAGTTGAACAAACAACCTGACCACGTACTGAAAATCAAGCAACTGGGAACAATGACGAAGTCAGCTGCCTCTAGAAATGCTAGGAGTTTGTAGCTCTCCTCAAGACCAACAATTTTGGCTTTTGAATCGATTGATTTCGAGTTCGTATGAGAAAGATATGATCAAAATACTAAAACTAAAATTGTGAAGAAAACTGCAGAATTTCGTGGAAAATGTCCTTCAAGTTCTTCAAATGTTTTGGAGGGAAGGAGAAGTGATTAAAAGGAGGAGAGAGAAGAGTTTTCAGGGCCAATAAGAGAGGGCCACGTCACCCACCCCGTGGGGGGCGCGTGGGCCTCATGGGGCCAGAGAGGGTCTCTGGCCGTGGGGCCCACGGCCTCCCTCACGGCGTGGCACACGTGGCCTCTTGGCCACTCTCACCTCTCTCGCGCACTCTCACGTTCTTCAGCCGTATCTTGGGCATCCGAACTCCGATTTTGAATTCATTTTCAGATTATGAACCATGACTCCCTCACGCACAACAAAGACTACACAACTTTGAAAAATGGTTGAGAAATCATCTCGGAAAACGACGATGAAGTCAACTCAACGAATGAGAACGAAAAGTAGCGTAGCTACATCGTTTGGACTCGAAACCTTATGAATGAGTAACCGAAACGACCGGAACTCAATAAGGCATCAAATAAGAACATGTTCAAGTCCAAAACACAAAATACACAAACAAATAAACACATATTCACACAAGCATGCCATATCAAAGAGATAGTCACAAAGCATGCAATTCTACAATGTTTGTCTATACAAGATCAATGCATGAGCATACTATGAGATGTGTGAATGTGTTATACCAAATGTTTGAACCACGATGCAGGGACACACATGTATGAATTGTGTGTGTGTGCGCTAACGCCTTGCAAGAGGATAGGAGTCTAGATATACCTTTGACGCTTTTCACCTCTTGAAGACGACTTTTGCACTAGACGTTGCTCTTCACCTTTTAAGCTTCTTTTCTTCAAAGAATATCCTAAGCAACAACTAATACAAATATGAAGTGTTTTGCAATGGAGTCAAACCAATACAAATCATGAACCTTACAATCTCCCCCTTTGGCTATTCCATGGCAAAACCTCAATCTCACCATACAATGTTTCACTCAAATAAACTCAAGTTGATAGCATACTCTCAACCTTACATTACAAAGAGATTCCTAGACTAAAAAGTCTTCAAGTCTTCAAGAATTCCTCTTTTAGTCTTCAAAGTACCTATGAGAGAAAATAGCAACCAAACAAGAGATCTTTTCTAAAGAAGAATGGTAAGTTATTAACCAAAAACAAATATAGAAGACATCCCTTATCTCATACAAAAATGCATTATCTCAAGTGATCAAAATATTTTCATGTTAAAGTACTCCCTTAGTCTCCCAATTCCCAAGGACCAACCATCCTTAACACTATCAAGAAAGAATCTTTCTCCCTCTTAAGACAAAGTCACAATTAAGCACAAAGAGGATTATGTTTCACACAATTGGAACATGTTTTCCACACAAGGTGTGAAGTATACAAAATCTCCCCAATATCAAACATGGTGAGGTATACATTTTCTCCTCCTTTTTGTCAAGGAATAGACAAGGGACACAAGAGATAAATAATGAGATACAAAGCAAACAAATCGTATAGAGAGCAAAGTTGAATAAACTAAAGCTCCCACTTAACATATGCTCCACATATTATCACCAAGTAGATTTGTTCACAAGGGACATCACACAATCACACAATCAAGCAATAAGAGAAAATATTTCATAACTTGTCAAAGTCAAAGAGAGAATCATAGATTTTCATTAATCTCTCAAAAATATTCTCACATTGCTAATGAATCAAGCACATAAGCAAAATGTGTGTGTGTGAATGCTTCTCAAATATATACTAGGAGTAATTGTGATATCAACATGCAAACTCTATCCACACCTATCCATCTAAAGCCTTTCCAAAAATAGGTCAAACCGATATTCATCCGGATTTTTGCTTTTAAAATGAATAGATATCAACATATGAGTGTGTGTGTGCATGTGGCTCGTTTTCCCGTTTCTATTTGTCAACCCGAGCTTTTTCACAATTCTCAACTATACACCATAAGCCTTTTTGTTTTGTTTTAGGCTTGAATCAAAGAAATTTTTTTTTTTTTTTTTTTTATGATTCATTTCAACACTTCTTCGATTTTACTAACAAAAACATATACTCCTCATGGCGGCTTTCACTCATCACAATGACGTAGCTCTTTCCTACATTGGGTGGCTTCACAACCAAGGTGTGTAGCCCTTTCCATGAGGGTGCTCATTGATTACTATGTAGTGCCGAAGCAAAATGGATACATACCATAGGTCATCTATCATGTACTTAACAATAAACTTCTAGATGCATCAATTATCTACACATATTCAATCCACAAAAACTCAAAAACTAAAACATACAAGAGAAGCATTAGTGCACTTTTCAAAAATAAGGTTTTCAAGCTCAAGTGCATGATCTAGAAATAATAAAAGATACTTGTTAAAGATCATTACTTCTCAAGTGAGTAGCTCTTAAAAACAATGATATTCAATTTACGTGGAAACCCTTACGGGAAAAACCACGGGCTAGTAAGTAAGCCACACTCGAACCTCGAATCCACTAAATGTGTAAAACGATTACAACCTAATCTCGGAAGTAATCACACACCTACCTAATCCCGGTATAAGTGAACCTAGTCCAATTTGCTTGTGATCTAAGCAACCTAATCCCGGAAGCTACACACAAGACTTACTTTCTCAATGAAGAGAATAACACCCTAAGTGAATATATGAATATCCAAATGCAACATAGAGCAAGGGAAACCCTATATGCTTATCTAAGATGATGAATATGCAATTAGAACAAACTTAGATATGAAAATTAAATGACATGTCAAATAGTTTAGCTAATCAAGATTAAGCACAAAATCTAATTAGCTATCACAATACAACTTCTCAAACATACAACACACTAATCTCAATCTTGTATCAAAAGATATATGAAAATCATACAAGTAATAAATTGAGATTGCTTGTTAAGAAAAACACAAAATATGTAAGATATTAGTGAAAAGCTTACCAAGCAAAGTATGATGAAGAATCCATGCAAAAAGACATGTAGATGATCAAAGATGATGCTAGATGATGATTGATGATCATGAAAAGGTGTTTGAGTAATTAAAAATGAGTTCTTGAAATTTTTCTTCTCTTTGAAAAATATCCTAAGTATGAAATCTGAATATGAACTCTCTTGATTGACCTAAAGTCAAAGTGGCATATATATAGGGGGCCAAATCAAAGTGTGGTCGTTTTGAATAAGTTGGCCTGATTTTACCTTGGGCACTGTACCAAGAGTGCTTCTGCACAGCGCCTATACAGCGCCCCAACTCTGATCTCTCGGGTCTGAGATGGGCGCTGTACGTACAGCGCTTTGTACAGTGCCTTGTACAGCGACCCAACAGCGACCGAATTAAATCGATCAGGTCTGAACAGCGCTTTTGAGAGTGCCCATTGCAAAAATGCAATCCTAAGTCTAAGCATGACAAGGCAATTGTGAATGTACACAAACGAAGTTAAATTGCTTAAAGCATACCTAGAGGGGGGGGGTGAATAGGTTTTTACACCTTTTTTCAAACCCTTGAACAAACATCCGTTTGTCCCTCAAGGTAGCCTTACACACAACACAATAATCCAAGATAGACATACATAGACAATATGATGACACAATCATAATAGAAATGTCTAAGTATATCAACAAGTCATGTGAGGTAAAATATCAAATAATCATAACAACAAAATAAACTTGTATTTCATAAGATGTTCAATGTGTTACAAGAGTGAGCAAAATGTCACTAAACAAATATTACAATATACAAAAGAATCAAAGATACAAATTGATCTATAGAATGAATACTGTTGTATGTATATTTTCGTCAGCATGACACGTCAGCAAAGATAGCAGGTAATACGAAAGTACAGTAATTCCACGTCATCCAAAGTCAACTAGTCAATGAAAGAAACGCTGACCGAGGACACGTCACCAGGTCTGGACACGTCATCAAGAAATATGGAAGTAAGAAGCGTATGCACCATGTAAAGTCGTACAGTTAAAGAAATATTAATGAGTAAAGATCCTGCTCGCCGAAGATCCTGCTCGCCGAAGATCCTGCTCACCGAAGATCCTGCTCGCCGAAGATCTTTACTCAGCGAGATCTACTCGACCAAAACAAGATATACTCGGCTAAAAAAGTAAATACAATCCTATCAAGATACACCTTATCAAGCGGAGATCCACTCAGATACGAAATCTAAAAATCACACTCCAAGTAAGGAAATATCCCTATTTCCTCTCTAGTGTCAGAAGTCTAAATCAGGAAAGAACTCAAAGCTTCCAGAAGGATAAACACCAAACGGGAAAACGAGTCCTAATCAGTCTACTCTACCAGAATCCTAAAAAGACTCTAATTAATGAGTCCACCGCTTATACGACAGGAACTAGGGCAACCCTAGATCAAACCCTATAAATACATCCATGTATTCATTATATCAGGGGGATCGACATCATGAGCAATTGATACTTACATAAGAAAAAAGATACGAAACATAAACAATTATCTGAGAGAAAGCGAGTGTTGAGTGTGTAATTATTCTATTCATAGTGGATCTCTTCTCGCCATCATCGGCACCGTGGATGTTTCCCCGCCTTGGGATTTTACCACGTAAAATATGTGTTATGTTTGGTTTATTATTTATTTCCTGCTTTTCTACATTACTATTCTCAAATACAAACGAATCGTATCACATCCACGTGGAGAAAGAGGCTTTGATTATTCAACTGTAGACTGGTTAAAGCTTCGATCTGCCTACGTGTTATTGTTTGGCGGTTGACTTTTCAACGATCCAAAAATCACCGTCAACAAATACACTAATCACACTATACAAAGACTTGGTTCACAATACACCACAAGTGAATATTATGAATCAAGACAATAAAATATACAATTAAAATATAAGAGAAGAGATAGAAAGAATTAACACAAAGGATTTTTTAACGTGGTAAAACCTCCAAGGAGGAAACATCCACGGGTTGAATTACAACCATTGGGTACTATATTATTGGAAAGTAAACATAGAACATTCACAAAGTGACCAATCTTTAGCTCACCCAACCTAGTGAAGTCTAAGCCTACCCAACCCTATTGGAAAGTATGAAATCCCTCAATGATGCGGAACCACCATATATTGGACAACACACTCAACCAACATCGATGGTAGATTAGAAATTCCTCAAGAGTGCATACACATCCCGTGTACCCCGCTCTATCGGAGTCTATGTCTAACCATACGCCTAGGCCTACCAATATGTTAGCCAACTCCCTATCCAAGGCACTCTTGCCTCTAGGGAGCCTCCCATGCATGACTATCCGAGTCCTCCCGACTCTAGCCATGACTTCTTGCTTACCTATCCGAGTCATCCCGACTCTAGGCAAGACTTCTTGCTTGGCTATCCGAGTCATCCCGACTCTAACCAAGACTTCATGCCTTTTACAAGGACTTCCTAGTGTGATCATGTGAATGCAAATGATGCAAACATTCATTTCAACATAGAACATGTGATCAATACATTCTATGGCACAAATAGACCTAAACATGTGAAAACACAATTAATCAAGTCTAGATGCAAAAATCCATGAATAGAAACCTAAGCATGTGAAACACCTAACACATATACTCAAAGTCTCATTCACACATATAACACTTGAATCACAAAATGTTCATTAAGTCCTAATTCAAGATGCTATCAATATACAATCAAAGTCTAGATATATGAGATTAAAATCAATCAATATACTAGACAAAAATATAGAGCAAGTTTTTGAGATTTACATCAATCAAAACCTATATTCTCTAAATCACAAACAAATACACAAATCCTTGATTTCTTCAATCAAAGGACCAAATCAAATCTCAAAGTCATTTTAACACAAAATTAATTCAATTAAGTATCAAACAACCTAAGATGCCATTCTAATCACAATACAACTCACAAACAAATGTAAAACCTAGAATCATAAAATCTAGTCAACATAAGTCCATAAATTGAGTTTCAATTGGAATGATAATCAAGCTACCTTTTCAAATAGCTTTCATAAAACAATAACAAAGATATAGAAGAAGAAACCCCAAGCATTTGGAAGGTCAAATAACAAGAAATCCCTAAGATGAGACCATTACCTCAGATTATGATGCTGGTTCGGAATTCAGTGGTCAACCACTGGAAATCACGATCAAACAGCTACCAAACCACTTGGAGATGTTAGAGGACTCAAATACGAACACTCTCCAACTTGAATCACTCAAATCCGACTCCGGATGAGGAAGATATGGTGTTTTGAAGTTTGGAAAAATTGGAGAGAAATTCTAGACGGGAAAACTGAAATGTTCTTCTTAGCAATTCAAAATGAGAGAGAGAGGGAAGAAATAGGAGGAGAGAGAAAGGTCTTTTTGACCAATCATGTGGTGCCACGTCACCCCCAGGCCGTGGGGGGCGCGTGGCCCACACGGGAGCAGAAGGGGCTCCAGGCCGTGGGGCCCACGGCCTCAACCACGGCCAGCCCATGTGGCCCACGGCCTGGGCTGTCCTCTCCCGCGCACTCTCGGTTCGTCGGCCCGTATCTCGAGCGTCCGAACTCCGAATTCAAATCCGTTTTCGGATTACGAACCGTGACTCTCTCACGCACGAAAAAGACTATACAACTTTGAAAAACGGTTGAGAAATCATCTCAGAAATCATCGATGAAGTCAACACAACGTAAGAGAACGTAAAGTGGCATAGTCAACACGTTTGGACTCGAAACCTTATGAATGAGTAACCGAAACGACCGGAACTCAATAAGGCATTGAATAAGAACATGTTCAAGTCCTAAACACAAAATACAGAAACATACAAACACAAATACACACACATATGCTAGTTTCCGGACATAGTCCTAGAAAATACAAAACACAAAGTTTATTAACTAAATGTGAATGCATGAGCATATTTTGCCAAGTGTGTGAAAGTGAAATGTAAATGAAATAAAATCATGAAGGGACACACAAGAATGATATGTGTGAGTGTGTGCCTAGCCTTGTAAGAGATAAGAGGTCATGTATACCTTTGTAGACCGATAATGTCCGAAACTCTTAAAAGCCGGCAACTTGAACGAATAATGGTTGAGACGTCCTTCGTCTTCGAAATCCTTCATTTACTAACCACTAAACATTACAAGTAAAACACGTTTTGATATGGAATTAATGCCAACACTAATTATCAACCTAACAAATTGGATATGCAAGATGCAATCAAACTAACATGCAAGAAGAGATGTTAATGAACATTAATGCACAAAAATAAAACACACAACATACAAGGATTAAACATATGCATGAGTTGTGAGTGTGTGCAACTATCTCTTCAAGACAAGTAAGCACAAAGAAATTTACCTTCGGTGCTTATCAAGACGAGGTCTTCAAAGGGCTTTGAGCAATAACACCAACACTTAAGCTACCCTTACAAAGAACCCCAACATGTGGTTTGTCAACGAAATGAGCCAATCAACAAATGGGAACCTTACAATCTCCCCCTTTGGCTATTTCGTGACAAAACCACCACTTACATTGATTCCTCACAAAAAAATAGAAACTACAGGACTACAATGATTATCTACATTATAAAGAGATAAGAAAATAAAACTTCAAGTCTTCAATCTCTTGTAGAATAATCAATCCCTGAAAATAAAGTTTCTAAACTTTCCAAAACAAGTAAGAGTGAGATTAATCAAGTGAGAACAAAAAACAAGCATTTGAATATTAAAAGATTAGGCACAACATTATGCAATGTATGTGTATGCAATGCTTCCCCTCAACGGGTTACTCCCCCTCAATGTATATTCTCCCCAACAAGCACAATTGCTACTACAATTTGCAACTCCCCTTACCATATCCTACTCCCCCTTTTTGTCATGATATAGGCAAAGGAGTAGTCCCCAACCGGGTCACTCATAGCAACAAGAGATAGTAGCATGCAAGATATTTGCATAATCAATATAAGTCACTTTATGCATCTCAATTAATTGGAGAGAAACAAGGAGATTTATTTGAAGAAAATGTGTGAATCAAACATGTTTTGCATACAAGACATGTAGCATTCAAGTCCAAAATACAATGGTATTTGGCAAAGCAAATGACAAAGGTTTCTAATAAGAATTCAAACCAATTTCACCAATTTCATGAGAAAAGCAAGGATATAGAGATTTTATTGATTTCAATTTAAGAGCAACTATATCCAACTTTATAAGCGAAACATGGTGTTGACGGTGAAATTTGGATTGCCACGCACTCAACAATTAAATCAATTTAATATGAAGCAAGAAAATTAAGAACACATGCAAAAGACAAGTTTTACGTGGAAAACCCTTGAATGGGAAAAAACCACGGCACCCCTGAGGGCAGAAGAATAATACTAGGTTTTCGTTGCTTTGTTACACACTCTAATCTCTCACGATTGCTCTCTTTTCTCTCTCTCTATCTTTCTGAACCACCTCTTCGTGGGATAGGTGATTCTATTTATACATGTTTATTTAGGGTTTCCCCTTGTTGATTTGTATTAGGATCCTTTTCTGTTGCGGATTGGGTCTTCTTTCCTTTTATGATTCCTTGTTGCTTCTGTGTTTATGCCGAGTCGGTTTGAGCCCAGTGTGCTGGTCCAGCGAGTACTTTTATTTTCTGGGCACTGCTTATCTGGCGAGTGCACTTCTATATTCGGCGAGTAGGTTTTTCGTTTTGGCGACCATGCCTTTGACTTCCCTCTGGTCTGAGCTATTTTTTCATCCTGTTTGGTCAAACTTCTTCCCTTTACCCGGTCAATGAATGACGTAGCAACCTTTTGTTAGCTCCTTTGATGACGTGTCAGTTGGGCGAGTTTATACATACAACAATACCCCCATAAATACTTCGAGCTGGGCGAATGACTTGTCCTTCCTACTTCGTTTGCCTCTGCGAGCAGTATTTATATTTATGTTTGTGAGATTTCAACGCATTTTTGCAATAACTTCTCCTTTTAACCACGCGCTGTATTTATTAATTAATTCTTCCGGTGCACGCTTTCAATACTTACTACTCGGGTCAGAAGGGCAGTTTTTCTGGTTCTGGCGCTGAGCCCGATTTGGGTCCCGTTGCTGGGAGAGATTATGAGCCCTTCATGCCAACGGAGGATGAGGCAGTCATTTGGCCTTCAGATGAGGAGATTGAGGACGAGGAAGATAGCGAGGGCCCTCCGGCAGCCGGTTGATTCTTCTGTTATATATATTTTTTTTTCTTTTTTTGGAAGACTATAAATTTATTCATTTGTAAATAATACAAAGTTTCATGAATATATATGTCTTTCTTCGTTCAGCTGCCTTTGCTGAGTTTTGGCTTTTGCTTAGTTTTCCACCAAGTGTTGTTTTAGTTTACTTTTGTTTTTATTCAACTGCCATTGCTGGATTTTCGGCTCACTTAGTATTCGCCAGGACGTATCCGACTATATACCAAGTTTTTATTTTGTTTTATAGCTATATTCAGCTGCCATTGCTGTATTTTGGCGTACTCAGTGTTTTGGCAGGTTTTATTCGACCATGCCCTGAGTTTTTATCATGTTTTCATCTTTTATTCAGCTGCCGTTGCTGTATTTTGGCGTACTCAGTTTTTTGGCAGGTTTATTCGACCATGCCCTGAGTTTTTATTTCTCGCCAGTTATCGCTGCAGCGAGCATAAAGCTCGTTTTCATGTGATGTAGCTATGTGTGCTGGCGAATGCCTTTTGCGTTTGGCGAGTCAAAATCGAGAATCTCTTAGTAATAAATTACTCTTTATTGAATACTTCCTGCAACTTTATTAACACAGTCATAAAGAAAAAATGCTAAAACGAACAACTTCTCTAAGCTAAATAGAAAAATAGAAGGAATTCAAAAGAATCTAACTTGTCCCTTAAGGATAATATATCTTCAAGTACTGCGCATTGCATGGACGGGGTAGCTCGCCGAATCCTTCTCGAGTAATGCGATATGCCCCATGGCCAGCTATCCCCGTAATCTTATAAGGCCCTTCCCATTTGTCTGCGAGTGATCCTGCAGCCTTGTCTCTTGTTCCCGGATTCACCCTCTTCAGTACTAAATCACCAAGTGTGAACCTCCTTTCACGCACATGCGAGTTGTAATATCTAGCTACCCTCTGTTGGTACGCTGCATTCCTTATTTGTGCTCGCTCTCTTCTTTCTTCTAACTCATCTAGGCCGCACTTTAGCATATCAACGTTGATTTCTGGCTGGAAGAGTTGTACCCTTGGTGAAGAGAACGATGTTTCCACGGGAATAACAGCTTCTGCTCCGTAAGCCATGGAATACGGGGTTTCGCCTGTTGAACCCCTTTCCGTTGTGCGATATGCCCAGAGCACTTGTGGTAACTTATCCGCCCAGCTCCCCTTTTTGGTTGCTAACTTAGCTTTCAGGTTGTGCTTGATGATTTTGTTCACTGCTTCAGTTTGGCCATTCGTCTGTGGATGTGCTGGAGAAGCGTAGTAGTTGTTGATGCCATACTTATCACACAGTTCCCTGAATTTCCTGCCATCAAATTGGGTCCCATTGTCTGTGATGATGGTGTTTGGTATCCCGAATCTGTACAAGATATTTTTCTTCACAAAGCTAATGGTGTTTGCTTCTGTTATATGCACCAATGGCTCGGCTTCTACCCATTTTGTAAAATAATCCACGGCTACTATGGCATGCTTTGCTCCTCCAGTTGCTGTTGGCATTGGGCCGATCAAGTCTATTCCCCACATGGCAAATGGCCAAGGCGAGGTAATACTTTGCAGGAGCTCAGGTGGTTGTCGGATGTTATTGGCGATTTTCTGACATGCTTCACATCTCGCTGCCACCCTTTTGGAGTCGGCGAACAGGGTTGGCCAGTAAAAACCCTGTCTCAATGTTTTGTGGGCTAGGCTGGCACCCCCAGCATGGTTCCCACAATTTCCACTGTGTATGCTTCTTAGGATACCTTCTGCTTCTTCAGGCCCGACACATCTCTGCAGTGCCCTCGAGTATCCCCTCTTGTATAGTTCCCCATTGAGTACCGAGTATCTTGTTGCTCTGTATTTTAGCCGCTTTGCTTCCAGTGGGTCACTTGGAAGTATATCGTTGATGAGGTACTCTTTAATTGGCGTGATCCAGCTGTCCCTCTCGCCAAAGACTGCCCCGACTTCCTTTGTTTTAACTATACTCGGCTGCAACAGGCGGATCATAGAGATATTGTTGGGCCAAATGTTGATCGTGGCAGATGCCAGTTTGGCTAAGGCGTCGGCCTTTTCATTTTCTTCTCTAGGGACGTGAACAATTCTATACTCTTTGAATCTTTCTAACAGCTCCCTTGCTAATTCCAGGTAAGTGATCATGCTTTCTTCTCTCGCCTGGTATTCATCTAGTACCTGATTGACAACAACTTGAGAGTCGCTGAAAATTTCCACCTCGTCTGCACCTAAGATTGTGCTAATCTTTAAACCTGCTATGAGTGCCTCGTACTCAGCTTGATTGTTGGTGGCTTTGAAGTCAAAACGCAAGGCACATTCGACTGAGTCTCCTTCCGGTGTTGTCAGCACTATACCTGCCCCGCTGCCGTGCGTGTTTGATGAGCCATCAACGCGAAGTTGCCATTTGAATATTTTCTTATTTTGCTCCACCATCATTCTCGCCACCTCTATGCTTGGTTCAGTGAACTCTGCTACGAAGTCTGCCACTGCCTGGGCTTTAATTGCTGTCCTTGGGAGGTATTCTACATCGAATTCACTTAATTCGATCGCCCACTTTGTTAACCGACCGGATACCTCTGGTTTCTGCAGGATTAACTTCAGCGGGCAGTTGGTGTATACCCTGATTCTATGAGCCTGGAAATATGGTCTTAGCTTCCTTGCTGCTGTTATTAGGGCGAGTGCCATTTTTTCTGCCGGCGAGTACCTTGTTTCGGCTGGTAACAGTGCCTTGCTGGTGTAGTATACTGGCTTTTGGATTCCATCTTCCTGTCGTACTAGCACGGAACTTGTGGCTGCTTCAGAAACGGATAAGTACATGTACAATGTCTCGGCTGTTTCTGGCTTTGATAGCAATGGTGCCCGTCCAAGGTAGTCTTTCAAGGCCTGGAAGGCTTTTTCGCAATCCTCATTCCATTCGATCCCTTTTCCCTTCTTTAAAGCTTTGAAAAATGGTAGGCATCGGTCTGTTGATTTGGCTATGAATCTGCTCAGCGATGCTAGGCACCCTGTGAGTTTTTGGACATCTTTCAGAGTCTTTGGCGGGACCATTCTTGCTAGTGCTTGGATTTTTTCAGGGTTCACCTCTATTCCTCTTTGGTTCACCTGATATCCGAGAAACCTCCCAGATGGTACGCCGAATACACATTTTGCCGGATTCAACTTCATTCCATACTTGACCAGTACGTCGAACGTTTCCCTCAGGTCTTTTGCATGTCTATCTGCGGTAATACTCTTTGTCAGCATATCATCAACATAAACCTCCATATTTCTCCCTATCTGCCTGGCGAACATCTTGTTGACCAAGCGCTGATAAGTTGCCCCAGCGTTCTTCAGGCCGAATGGCATGACCGTGTAACAATACAACCCCTGATCTGTGGTGAATGCCGTTTTCCTCTTCGTCAGGCCTATGCATCTTTATCTGGTTGTACCCTGAATATGCATCCATGAAACTCAACGTCTCATGTCCGGCTGTTGCATCTACTAACTGGTCAATCCTTGGTAATGGGAAGCTGTCCTTGGGGCAAGCTTTGTTCAGGTCGGTGAAGTCGACGCACATCCTCCATTGATTGTTCTTCTTTTTCACTAAGACTACATTCGCCACCCATTCCGGGTACTTAACTTCTCTAATTGACCCTGCGGCGAGCAATTTTGACACTTCCTCTTTTATCGCTGCACTCCTTTCTGGGTTGAAGCTTCTCCTTTTCTGTACTACCGGTTTGCATTTCTCATTCACAGCCAGATTGTGGGAAATTGTGCTTCTATCAATCCCTGGCATGTCTTCGTGGCACCAAGCGAAAATCCCCCTATATTCTTTCAACAAGTTCGTCACATCTTTCTTAACCTGCTCAGTCAACCTCGCTCCAATTTTTACTGTTTTATCTGGTTCCGCTTCATCTAGAATAATCGACTCAGTCGGTTCTTCCTTTTCTCTGCTTGTTTTGTCTCTTGGATCTAGCTCGAAGTTTTCCGGATTATCCTCCTGCGTCTCTGTGTCTACTTCGAATATGTTCAAAGTTTCCATCCCTGTTTTATCTTTGAAGATTGACAAGTTGGAGCGGCGAGCCATCTCCTGCGACCCCTTCAATTCTCCGACGCCGAATTCTGTAGGGAACTTTATTTTCAGTGCATGGGTTGAGGTTACAGCTCGAGCTTTGTTAAGAAACGGTCGGCCAAGTAGTGCATTATACGGCCAATTATGGATGTCAACCACGACAAAGTCCAACAGGATTGTTCGCCGGCATGGTGCTGTTCCAAATCTTACCGGTAGTTTCACTGTTCCTAACGACCTAACCTCTGCGCCACCAAATCCTTTTAACGGTACATGGAACGGTTCAAGATCTTTCCGGTCCAGCCGCAACTCATCATACACTCTGGCACTTAAAATATCAGCCGAACTCCCATTGTCGATCATCACTCGAAGGACATCCCTATGGGCTATTCGAACTCCCACGACTATTGCATCATTAGGCTTTGCATCAATCCCGTCTGAGTCTTCTGCTGTAAACGTTATGGGATCATGTCCTTCTCTCCCCTTCTTGGGGTTTCTCTGCACATAATTGACTTCCATGCTTCTGCCTTCATACATCACTTCTCGAACTTCCGACATCCTTTCTCGATTGCTCCTCCCAGTGTGAGGTCCGCCGAAAATGGTGTTTATGGCTGCGTTAGGACTGTTCCTCCTTGGACTCTTCCTCTCTTGCCCGTTTCCTTGGCGGCTATCTTGGCGACCCCCGTGCTTGTCCCCTTTCAAGGCGAAGTCCTTCAGGTGCCCATCTCTGATCAGGCTTTCGATGTGATCGCGCAGCTGAAAACACTTTGAAGTTTCATGTCCATGATCTTTATGGAATCGACAGTACTTAGTTGTATCTCTCCTTGCATTCGCTGACTGCTGTCGGGGGTATTTGGCGAGTCCCTTGTCTTCTACCACAGACAAAATCTCCTCCTGGTCGCCAGTTAAAGGGGTGTAATGGTTGTACCTTCCTCGAAACTTATTGGCCCGAGTGTTTCCCCTGCTCTCCCTTGAGTATCCCTTTTGGCCCTTCTCATCCTTCTGGCGATCACGTGACTGCATCTTTTTGTCGTCCTTATGGTCTGTCTTCAAGTTAGGCTTGTGCCCATGCACGTAGCTACCCCCTTGTGCTACTTCTTCTTCCTCTGCCAGTGCATAGTCGCCAGCTATTTCCATCATCTCCTCGTAAGTTTTAGGTCTATCCCTTCGCAGGTCAAAGGATAATCGTCCACTCTGTAACCCATTGGTGAAAGCGGCGATTACAGCTACATCACTGGCATCCTCTATTTGAGCTACTTCCTTCCCGAACCTGGCCAGATACTTCTTGATTGACTCGTTATGTTCCTGTTTCAAATTCGACAGATGGGCGAGTGACTTTCTTCTTTGGACACTTCCCATGAACTGCCTTATGAATGCCTTGCTGAGGTTTGAGAAGCTGCTTATGGTTCCGGGTGGAAGCCTTCCGAACCATCTAGAGGCGAGATCGCCGAACGTTTGCGGGAAGGTGAGACACAACAACCCGTCATTGGATGAATACTGGGCCATGATATTGCGGAATCGGCGAACATGTTCTTTTGGATCCCTGTTCTCCTTAAACTGCTCAATAGTTGGCATTCTGAAGCAATAGTTTCGACGAATAGGCTATCTGACTCATCATCCGAGGATACATTACGACCGTACCTTCGTGCCATTGCTGAAACCTTTCTTGATAGCTCTTGTAAGGTGACATCTCGCCGACCAGTTGGTTCTCCTGCTGGATCGAGCTTACTCTTGATTGTCATTCTACCATGATTGCTTCTCTCATCTGGGCTTCTTCGATCTTCAGTGCTTTCGGATCTTCTCCGCTTTGTTCTTTTAGATCGCAACTCCCTTCGCGGACGAGGACTCTTGTCCTCAGATGAGATGGACCGGTGTCTCCGCCGGTTTCGCTGGTATGTGTCGCTGGAATTGAACCCATGTGTTCGCACCTGGTCTCGTTCCTCCCTGGATTCTTCATTTATCACACCTTTTCCCTTCCTTTGTTTTCTCCCCTCGAAATCTTCAATGTGGTCTTGGGGGGTCTCCTCGGTGGATTGTCTTGCTTGAGTATCGGGAATTGTGATATGAACTTCTGACCGCAGCCTTCCGGGTGGATGGGTTCCAGGGGTGGTTAACTCGTAAGGAGATGAGACTCCTAACCCTATGGGAAGCGAAAGTCCTATTTTGCTGGCTTCGCTGATTAGGTTTACCAATGCGGCTTGGAAGTGCTGCAAAATCCCGGGATCAGCCACCCTAGTTCCTAGCGTTGCTACTGACTGCTCCCCGACTGTCACTGCCCTGTCTCCCATCGGCGCAGCTGGTTCAACAACTAAATCTCCACTGGAGTTACTGTCTCTGTCGCTGTCGTTGTTCATGCTGTTTGATTCGCAAGGGTTCCTCGAAGTTTTCTGTTCAAAAGCCCCCTCCTTCTAGCGCCAATTGTTGACGGTGAAATTTGGATTGCCACGCACTCAACAATTAAATCAATTTAATATGAAGCAAGAAAATTAAGAACACATGCAAAAGACAAGTTTTACGTGGAAAACCCTTGAATGGGAAAAAACCACGGCGCCCCTGAGGGCAGAAGAATAATACTAGGTTTTCGTTGCTTTGTTACACACTCTAATCTCTCACGATTGCTCTCTTTTCTCTCTCTCTATCTTTCTGAACCACCTCCTCGTGGGATAGGTGATTCTATTTATACATGTTTATTTAGGGTTTCCCCTTGTTGATTTGTATTAGGATCCTTTTCTGTTGCGGATTGGGTCTTCTTTCCTTTTATGATTCCTTGTTGCTTCTGTGTTTATGCCGAGTCGGTTTGAGCCCAGTGTGCTGGTCCAGCGAGTACTTTTATTTTCTGGGCACTGCTTATCTGGCGAGTGCACTTCTATATTCGGCGAGTAGGTTTTTCGTTTTAGCGACCATGCCTTTGACTTCCCTCTGGTCTGAGCTATTTTTTCATCCTGTTTGGTCAAACTTCTTCCCTTTACCCGGTCAATGAATGACGTAGCAACCTTTTGTTAGCTCCTTTGATGACGTGTCAGTTGGGCGAGTTTATACATACAACACATGGCATGAGCGACTTTGCACCCTATTTGATTTTTCCGGATAAGATATCCGTATGATAGTAGCCATGTTCAACCAATAAAGAAAGAGAGACATTTGGATTTTTTAAATCCTTTATTCATTTTGAGTCTCATAAGCTTTCACACAAGTTTTGCATTTTAAGAATATGCAATCATCAATTCATGCTTTTATGTGAGCATGTTATATGAATTTCATGCTTTTTCATTTGACATTAGCATGCTATAAAAGAATCATCATGTCATGGAGATAACTATAGGTCATTCAAATCATACTTCCTATGTACATCTCCTAGTCCAAAAATGCATGTTTGAACATAAATATGACAAGGATTGAAAACAAGCAAAGTTCACACTTATTGAATTGAAAACATATATACATATGTGCAACCAAGCTTACTCAAGCAATTAAAAGAAGAGGCATAAGATATTTCAAATTTTTTGCAATTGACAAGAATGCAAAATAGCTCTCTTTGCTTGAGTTCCCCATATGGGGTCAATCACAAAACTCATCACTCCACAAGACATATCCCAGTAGATCTACTTAGTGTTTTAAATTGAGTAGCATCTAAGGGTTTAGTAAATAGGTCCGCAAGTTGATCATTAATACCTACATGTTCAAGTACTATGCATTTATTTTCAACAAGCTCTCTAATGAAATGATGGCAGATGTCAATATGCTTAGTTCTAGAATGTTGTACCGGATTCTTGGAAATATTAATGGCACTCATGTTATCACAAAAGAGAGTGAGTGTACCTTGGTTGAATCCGTAGTCTACTAGCATTTGCTTCATCCATAGGAGTTGTGTGCATCCACTCCTTGCAGCTATGTACTCGGCCTCGGCCGTGGACAAGGAAATCGAGTTTTGCTTCTTGCAAAACCAGGACACCAAGTTGTTGCCTAGAAAGAAGCAACCGCCCGATGTGCTCTTCCTATCATCGCAATTTCCTGCCCAATCCGCATCACTAAAGCCTACAAGACTAGCATTAGTGTTAAAAGAGTACCAAATCCCATAGTTTGATGTCCCATTCACATAGCGAATGATTCTCTTTATGGAAGAGAGATGGGACTCCTTAGGATCCGCTTGGTACCTAGCACACACACCCACACTAAAAGATATATCGGGCCTACTTGCGGTCAAATAAAGCAAGTTTACCTATCATACCCCGATATAGAGTTTGTTCCACACTTTTACCACTAGCATCCTTGCTTAGCTTCAAAGTGGTACTCATGGGTGTATCACAATGTTTGGCATTTTCAAGACCAAACTTCTTCACTAGGTTTTTAGCATATTTGGCTTGGGTTATGAAAATCCCATCATCTAATTGCCTAATTTGAAAACCTAGGAAGTAACTAAGCTCACTAACAAGACTCATCTCAAATTCATGAGACATGACATCAACAAATTGTTGGACCTTGGTGTTGTTGGTGGAGCCAAAAACTATATCATTAACATATATTTGAGCTATGCAAAGCTCATCATTGTCTTTCTTGATGAATAGTGTCTTATCAACACTACCCCTTGTGTAGTTATTGTCAACAAGAAATTGAGTGAGGCGCTTATACCAAGCTCTCGGTGCTTGTTTCAACCCATATAGAGCCTTCTTGAGGCGATGACATGGTTGGGGTGGTGTGCATCCACAAACCCCTTGGGTTGTTCAACAAACACTTCCTCTTGCAAGAAGCCATTTAGCAAGGCACTCTTGACGTCCATTTGGTGCAATTTGAACTTGTGCACACAAGAAATGGACAAGAGAAGCTTAATGGACTCTAAATGGGCAACGGGAGCAAAAGTCTCCTCAAAGTCGATACCCTTAATTTGAGAGTACCCTTGTGCTACAAGCCTAGCCTTGTTCCGCACTATGTTGCCATTCTCATCGGATTTGTTCCTATAAATCCACTTAGTGCCTATCACATGAGTGCTTTTAGGCCTAGGAACTAGAGTCCAAACCTCATTCCTTTCGAATTGGTTTAGCTCTTCTTGCATGGCAAGAACCCAAAATTCATCATTCAAGGCTTCATCAACCTTTTTGGGTTCAATTTGAGAGGTGTAGCATGTAAAGCTAATGAGATTAGCTATTTGATGCATAGTCCTAACACCCTCATTCACATCTCCAATAACATCCTCTTTGTTATGGAGTCTTCTAACCCATAGAGTGAGTTCATTAGAGTCCAATAGAGGGACTCTAGTAAGAGGTTGTGTGACCTTATTATTGTCATTGGACGTCCCAACATTGGGAGTCACCACAACCCTCTCCAAAGGAGAGTCATCATCTAAAACTTCCTCCTCCTCATGGTCATTAGACTTGAGCCTAGTATCATCAATGACAACATTGGATGATTCCATGACGGTTCGAGTCTTCAAGTTGAAAACTCTATAGGCTCTACTATTCAAGGCATAGCCAATAAAGATACCCTCATCACTCTTAGCATCAAATTTGCTAAGTTGATCACGGTCATTTAAAATGTAGCATTTGCTTCCAAATGTGTGGAAGTAGCTAACATTTGGCTTCCTATCCTTCCATAACTCATAGGAGGTGTTTCTAGATCCAAACCTTAGGAAAACACAATTCCCTATATAGCAAGCCGTATTGACGGCTTCAGCCCATAAGTTCCTAGTGACATTGTTGCTAAGTAACATCACTCAGGCCATCTCTTGAAGGACCCTATTCTTTCTCTCAACAACTCCATTTTGTTGAGGTGTTCTAGTAGCCGAGAACTCATGGGAGATGCCTAAGCTATTGTGTAAGGTTTATGATTTGTATTGGCTTAATTCCATTGCAAAACACTCTATGATTGTATTAGTTGTTGCTTAGGACATTATTTGAAGAAAGGAAGCTTAAAAAGTGAAGAGCAACGTCTAGTGCACAAGTCGTCTTCAAGAGGTGAAAAGCGTCAAAGGTATATCTTGACTTCCATCCTCTTGCAAGGCGTTAGCGCACACACACACAATTCATACATGTGTGACCCTGCATCGTGGTTCAAACATTTGGTATAACACATTCACACACTTCATAGTATGCTCATGCATTGATCTTGTATTGACAAACATTGTAGAATTGCATGCTTTGTGACTATCTCTTTGATATGGCATGCTTGTGTGAATATGTGTTTATTTGTTTGTGTATTTTGTATTTTGGACTTGAACATGTTCTTATTTGATGCCTTATTGAGTTCCGGTCGTTTCGGTTACTCATTCATAAGGTTTCGAGTCCAAACAACTTAGCTATGCTACTTTGCGTTCTCATTCGTTGAGTTGACTTCATCATCATTTTCTGAGATGATTTCTCAACCATTTTTCAAAGTTTTGTAGTCATAGTCGTGCATGAGGGAGTCACGGTTCGTAATCCGAAAACGGATTCGAAATCGGAGTTCGGATGCCCAAGATACGGCTGAAGAACGTGAGGGAGCGCGTGAGAGGCAAGCATGGCCAAAGGCCATGCATTGGCCACCACGTGTGGAGCCCGTGGGACCCACGGCCAGAGCACCCCTCTGGTCCTGTGTGGCCCACGCGCTCCCCACGGGGTGCTGATGTGGCAGCCTCTGATTGGCTCCCGTCATCCTCTCTCTTCTCCATCTCTTTTCCCTCCATTTATATTCGAAATCCCGAGCAGAATTTTTTACAATTTTTGATTTCTTATTTTGATCATATCTCTCTCATTTCAACTCCGAATTGAGTGATTCAAAAGCCAAAATTGTTGGTCTTGAAGAGAGCTACAAACCCCAAGTATTTTCAGAGCCATTTGAGTTTGTCATTTTTCCCAGTGATCTGATTTCGGTACGAGACTCAACTTTTGTATGTGAAACTTCTTCTTCTCACTTCATCTTTTGATCATCTCTTTTAATCTTCCTAATTGATAGATGATATGTGTTTAGAATGTTGTTAGATCATATTCTAGGGGTGGTTGATCTATTGATTGTTGAGTTTTAGCCATTTGATTTCAATTGAACATATATTGCTAAACTTGACCTATCTTGATATTGATTCTAGAAATACTTTTTGTTCTTGAACTTGATTGTTGATTTCTAGGTTTTTGTCACATGTTCATGAACTAGGATTTTTGATTGTGCTATCTATCATTTAAATCTAGTTCTTGTTTGGATTGAATATGTTGTGGATTTCAAGTGTTAACTTGTTCACTTGATTTCAAAGCTAGTTTTGTGATTTTTATTGAAAACTTGTTACTCTAGCTTTGATTGACATGTTTAGATTTCTAGATATTTTTGTGAATGACTTTGAATGTCTAATCTAGACTTCTAATCACATGTTCATAAGAATTAGCTAAATTTGCTTGTGAGCTTGATTTGTGCAAATCTAATTCTTCATAGAGTGTGTTTGATCTACTTGCTCTATTTGCTTGTGTTTGCATCATTTGCATCACTTAGATCATTGCCTTGTGAAAGGTTGAAGTCTCTTGCAAAGTGAGTGAAGCTTTGTCTTGAGCAAGAAGTCTTGGCTAGGAAAGTGTTCCGGATAGCCAAGCAAGAAGCCTTGATTAGAGTCGGGAGGACTCGGATAGTCAAGCAAGAAATCTTCCTAGAGACGTGAGCGTCTTGGATAGGAAATTGCTTTCTAGAGGTGTAGGATACGTCTCGGATAGGAAGTAGGCTTGGTAGTTCACTTGCCCGAGGGTAGATTAGAAGGTGATAGCTTGAGCGGATATCATGTGTTGATAGCTTGAGTGTGTAAGTCCTTTTCATATAGTGAATTGCTTTGCCGGTGGTTGTGGTATCAACCCGTGGATGTTTCCTCTTTGAGGTTTTACCACGTAAAAAATACTTGTGTTCATTTTTGTTTTTATTTTTCTTTATCTTCCATATCTTACATTGATTGCATATCTTGTAAATTGATTACTCTTGTATTAGTGAAATCAATTCATTTGCTAAAATCTATTCAAGTGTGTATTCTCTTTATTATATTCCGCATTATTTTAAATTGGAAGAATTTGGAGCCTATACCTATTCACCCCCCCCCCCCCCCCCCCCCTCTAGGTATATTTACACTATATTGCCTAAGGGAATTTCAATTGGTATCAGAGCGGGTGTCTAGAAGTAATTAGATAGATCCCTATTATAGTGTTTGTGTTTTATTTTGTTGTGTTTTTTTTTGTGTGTTGTTCATTTTGTAGCTATGGGCGATTCAATGCCGGAAGGTGCTTCTAGTGCTAGACCTCCACTCTTGGATAGTGGTAACTACACCTTTTGGAGAAATACAATGAAAGCCTACATTAGAGCCATCAATGATAAATCATGGATGAGTGTGAGTGATGTAGTAGAGGAAGAGGAGTCCTTGGATGATAGAGAATCTACTAGCAATCACATTGCTCACGTGGCTATATATGAAGGAAGATTTGAGGATAGTAGTGAAGACTCCTCAAGTATTGAGGAAAGTGAAAACTCTTCTAGTAGTGAAGATAGTGAAATCTCCTCCAATGATGAAGAGTTCAAAGCCTCCTCAAATCAAGATTATATAAGCTTCAATGACAAGATCCTTCAACAAAAGAATGAAGAGAACAACAAGTTGAAGTTGATCAATGCCAATTTAGTGGTGATCTTTAAAGCTCTTGTCAATGAAAAGAAGATGTCTTTGGAGAAGATGAGCAAGCAAAGTGAAGTCATCAAGGAGCATGAAAAGACCATTGAAAAGTGTGTCTCAAAGGTTGAGGAAAGTGCTCAAGAGCTAGATGATCTAAAAGAAGACTTTACTATGAAGTTGTTTGCCATGGAAGGAGAGATTAAGCAAAAAGAGAACTCTTTAAGTATCATGAAGATAAAAGAGTGTGAGCTTAAAGATGAAGTCAAATCTCTTAAAGAGTCAATTAATGGCATGAAGATTGGAGCCATTAAGCTTGATGAAGTAATAAAGCTTGGAAAGCATCATGGAAATATGAGTGGCTTGGGCTTTGTAGAAGAAGTTAAGAAGATTCCTACAACCAAGAACAAGTCAAGAAAGTCCAAGAAGAAGAAAGACTCAACTACTATTCCTTCCAACATCAAAGACAAAGACAAGAAGAGCTATGGAACTTCTCAACCAACTTCTCAACCAAAGCATGCACACCCAAAAGGTAACTTTTCTAAATTCATTCCGGTTTGTCATTTTGTAATGTGGTTGGTCACATTAGGCCTAAGTGTTATGAATATGCTAGGCAATGCAAACTAGGAAATGTGGAACATGATAAAAATGTGAAAAAGTTACCTAATCATTCTCCTAAGCATGTGTTTAAGTCTAGAGCTAAACATAACATCTCTAAGTTTATCCCGGTTTGTCATTTTTGCAATGTTGTAGGGCATATCAAACCTAAATGCTACAAGTATATTAGACAATGCGAACTAGGGAATGAGATGCATGCTAGTGAGATGAAAAGACTTCCTTTGGTTGTTTCTAAACATGTTAGGGCATTAGAGACTATGCATGATGAACATGTTAATGAAAAGAAATCAACAAGGAAAGTTTGGGTTAAGAAAAATAATGTGCATTCTTGTGAAATAGATAAATCTTCTTTGAAAGTTTCTAAACATGACAATAGCTTTGATGCTTTGAGAAATGTGCATATTGATCATATTCATGTGAAGAAACCTACCAAGAAAATTTGGATTGAAAAGAATGACATGCATGTTAATAATAATCATGTTAAGAAATATGTTGAGAAGAAGTTGGTTAAGAAGAGTGTTAACCATGATCATTTGAAGAGTCTTGATGAAATATTTGTACGTGGCAAAAATGTTGACTTTAATATGAGTGATGTTTTCATGAAGAAGATAGTTGATGATTTATCTTCTAGATTTCATATTGCCATGCGTAATGATCATGATGTTGTTTGTGTTGGTTCATCGAAGATCAATATGGTCAAAGGTGAGTGCTCTCATACTTGATTGAGTAGCACATATGAGAATATTTTTGTTCTTGTTTGATAAGAGTTCTAGGTTTGATGCTTGACTATGCCATTTTTAATGTGCTCGGTCTAGCATTCAAACTTGGTGTCTCTAGTCAATACATGAACTTAATATTCTCATAATCACTATGATAGTCAAAATTTGTTGATTAACTTTAAAGAAGTTGAATTTTGAAATTTATTTGGTGAAAGTTTGTGTTAAGACTTTTAGAGAAAGTCATTTTCATGTGTTTGTTTGAGTTGAAAGTGTTTGGTCTTTATTTTCTTGGGATGACACACCAACAACTTGTTGTCATGAGGACAAACAAGCCAAGAAAGCTCATAAAAAGAGCGGAGACCTTTCATTGGTGAAAAAGCTTGCTAAGGTATTTCTCTACTCTAAAAGCTTGCTTTCTATTTCATCTTTTCAACTCTTTGTATGCATGATATCATTGCACATAGATATTAGGCATCATTTCATTAGAGAACATGTTGAACATTCTATTGTTTCTCTAAAGCATGTGCCTACTAAAAATCAACTTGCGGATTTGTTTACTAAGTCCTTGGACAAAAAGAGGTTTAAAACTCTTCAAAGATCCATTGACATGATTTGTGTTGATTATTGTCTATGTGTGATTGTGAGTGGCTTGATGAGCAAAACTCTAATTGAAAATCAATATCTTTGAGAGCTACTCACTTGAGAAGTAATGATCTTAAACAAGTATATTTTATTGTTTCTAGATCATGCACTTGAGCTTGAAAATCATATTTTTTGAAAAGTGCACTAATGCTTCTCTTATATGTTTTAGTTTTGAGTATATGTGGTTGAATATGTGTAGATAATGGATGCATCTAGAAGTTTATTGTTAAGTACATGATAGATGACCTATGGTATGTATCCATTTTGCTTCGGCACTACATAGTAATCAACGAGCACCCTCATGGAAAGGGCTACACACCTTGGTTGTGAAGCCACCCAATGTAGGAAAGGGCTACGCCATTGTGATGAGTGAAAGCCGCCATGAGGAGTATATGTTTTTGTTAGTAAAAATCAAAGAAGTGTTGAAATGAATCATTAAAAAAAAAAAATTCTTTGATTCTAAGCCTAAAAGAAATGAAAAATAAAAAGCTTATTGGTGTATAGTTGAGAATTGTGAAAAAGCTCGGGTTGACAAATAGAAACGGGAAAACGAGCCACATGCACACACACGCTCATATGTTGATATCTATTCATTTTAAAAGCAAAAATCCGGATGAATATCGGTTTGACCTATTTTTGGAAAGGCTTTAGATGGATAGGTGTGGATAGAGTTTGCATGTTGATATCACAATTACTCCTACTATATATTTGTGAAGCATCACACACACACATTTTGCTTATGTGCTTGATTCATTAGCAATGTGAGAATATTTTTGAGAGATTAATGAAAATCTATGATTCTCTCTTGGACTTTGACAAGTTATGAAATATTTTCTCTTATTGCTTGATTGTGTGATTGTGTGATTGTGTGATGTCCCTTGTGAACAAATCTACTTGGCGATAATATGTGGAGCATATGTTAAGGGGGAGCTTTAGTTTATTCAACTTTCGCTTTCTATACGATTTGTTTGCTTAATATCTCGTTCTTTATCTCTTGTGTCCCTTGTCTATTCCTTGACAAAAAGGGGGAGAAAATGTATACCTCACCATGTTTGATATTGGGGAGATTTTGTATACTTCACACTTTATGTGGAAAATGTTCCAATTGTGTGAATCATATTCCTCTTTGTGCTTTATAGTGACTTTTTCTTAAGGGGGAGAATTCTTGTCTTAAGGGGGAGAAAGAATTCTTTCTTGATAATGTTAAGGATAGTTGGTTCTTGGAAATTGGGAAACTAAGGGAATGCTTTAATATATATTTTATTCACTTGAGATAATGCATTTGTGTATGAGATAAGGGATATCTTCTATGTTTGTTGTTTGGTTAAATAACTCACCATTCTTCTTTAGAGAAGATCTCTTTTTGGTTGCTATTTTCTCTTATAGGTACTTTGAAGACCGAAAGAGGAATTCTTGAAGACTTGAAGACTTTTTAGTCTAGGAATTTCTTTGTAATGTGAGATTGAGAGTATGCTATCATTTTGAGTTTATTTGAGTGAAACATTGTATGGTGAGGTTGAGTGCTTTTGCCATGGAATAGCCAAAGGGGGAGATTGTAAGGTTTATGATTTGTATTGGCTTAATTCCATTGCAAAACACTCTATGATTGTATTAGTTGTTGCTTAGGACATTATTTGAAGAAAGGAAGCTTAAAAAGTGAAGAGCAACGTCTAGTGTACAAGTCGTCTTCAAGAGGTGAAAAGCGTCAAAGGTATATCTTGACTTCCATCCTCTTGCAAGGCGTTAGCGCGCACACACACAATTCATACATGTGTGTCCCTGCATCGTGGTTCAAACATTTGGTATAACACATTCACACACTTCATAGTATGCTCATGCATTGATCTTGTATTGACAAACATTGTAGAATTGCATGCTTTGTGACTATCTCTTTGATATGGCATGCTTGTGTGAATATGTGTTTATTTGTTTGTGTATTTTGTGTTTTGGACTTGAACATGTTCTTATTTGATGCCTTATTGAGTTCCGGTCGTTTCGGTTACTCATTCATAAGGTTTCGAGTCCAAACAACTTAGCTATGCTACTTTGCGTTCTCATTCGTTGAGTTGACTTCATCATCATTTTCCGAGATGATTTCTCAACCATTTTTCAAAGTTTTGTAGTCATAGTCGTGCGTGAGGGAGTCACGGTTCGTAATCCGAAAACGGATTCGAAATCGGAGTTCGGATGCCCAAGATACGGCTGAAGAACGTGAGGGAGCGCGTGAGAGGCAAGCATGGCCAAAGGCCATGCATTGGCCACCACGTGTGGAGCCCGTGGGACCCACGGCCAGAGCACCCCTCTGGTCCCGTGTGGCCCACGCACTCCCCACGGGGTGCTGATGTGGCAGCCTCTGATTGGCTCCCGTCATCCTCTCTCTTCTCCATCTCTTTTCCCTCCATTTATATTCGAAATCCCGAGCAGAATTTTTACAATTTTTGATTTCTTATTTTGATCATATCTCTCTCATTTCAACTCCGAATTGAGTGATTCAAAAGCCAAAATTGTTGGTCTTGAAGAGAGCTACAAACCCCAAGTATTTTCAGAGCCATTTGAGTTCATCATTTTTCCCAGTGATCTGATTTCAGTACGAGACTCAACTTTTGTATGTGAAACTTCTTCTTCTCACTTCATCTTTTGATCATCTCTTTTAATCTTCCTAATTGATAGATGATATGTGTTTAGAATGTTGTTAGATCATATTCTAGCGGTGGTTGATCTATTGATTGTTGAGTTTTAGCCATTTGATTTCAATTGAACATATATTGCTAAACTTGACCTATCTTGATATTGATTCTAGAAATACTTTTTGTTCTTGAACTTGATTGTTGATTTCTAGGTTTTTGTCACATGTTCATGAACTAGGATTTTTGATTGTGCTATCTATCATTTAAATCTAGTTCTTGTTTGGATTGAATATGTTGTGGATTTCAAGTGTTAACTTGTTCACTTGATTTCAAAGCTAGTTTTGTGATTTTTATTGAAAACTTGTTACTCTAGCTTTGATTGACATGTTTAGATTTCTAGATATTTTTGTGAATGACTTTGAATGTCTAATCTAGACTTCTAATCACATGTTCATAAGAATTAGCTAAATTTGCTTGTGAGCTTGATTTGTGCAAATCTAATTCTTCATAGAGTGTGTTTGATCTACTTGCTCTATTTGCTTGTGTTTGCATCATTTGCATCACTTAGATCATTGCCTTGTGAAAGGTTGAAGTCTCTTGCAAAGTGAGTGAAGCTTTGTCTTGAGCAAGAAGTCTTGGCTAGGAAAGTGTTCCGGATAGCCAAGCAAGAAGCCTTGATTAGAGTCGGGAGGACTCGGATAGTCAAGCAAGAAATCTTCCTAGAGACGTGAGCGTCTTGGATAGGAAGTTGCTTTCTAGAGGTGTAGGATACATCTCGGATAGGAAGTAGGCTTGGTAGTTCACTTGCCCGAGGGTAGATTAGGAGGTGATAGCTTGAGCGGATATCATGTGTTGATAGCTTGAGTGTGTAAGTCCTTTTCATATAGTGAATTGATTTGCCGGTGGTTGTGGTATCAACCCGTGGATGTTTCCTCTTTGAGGTTTTACCACGTAAAAAATACTTGTGTTCATTTTTGTTTTTATTTTTCTTTATCTTCCATATCTTACATTGATTGCATATCTTGTAAATTGATTAACTCTTGTATTAGTGAAATCAATTCATTTGCTAAAATCTATTCAAGTGTGTATTCTCTTTATTATATTCCGCATTATTTTTAAATTGGAAAAATTTGGAGCCTATACCTATTCACCCCCCCCCCCCCCCCCCCCCCCCCCCCCCCCCCTCTAGGTATATTTACACTATATTGCTTAAGGGAATTTCATATTGCAATAGCTTTCAAAATAGGCATTCTCAAATTCCCTCCCATGGTCACTTCTAATCCGTTTAATGCTTTTAATGTTAGAATTCATTTCATTTTGTATTTTAGTACAAAGCATTTTAAACTTATCAAAAGTTTCAGATTTTTCTGTAAGAAAATATGTCCATGTAAATCTAGAGAAATCATCAACACAAACAAAAATGTATCTCTTTCCACCTAAACTCTCGGTTTGCATAGGACCCATGAGATCCATGTGGAGAAGCTCTAGGGGCTCCTTGGTGGAGAGATACTTGCCCTTTTTGTGCATGCTCTTGGTTTGTTTTCCTTGTTGGTAAGGTCCACAAATTCCATTGGCTTTCTTCCCAAGTTTAGGGAGGCCACGCACACAATTGAACTTTCCAAGGGTTCTTAAATCCCTAAAGTTCATATGGCCAAGTCTTTCATGCCACAACTCTATTTGCTCATCCATGGACACAATGTTTGAGACTATTCTAGCTTTAAGACAATAACAATTGTCACTAGATCTCATACCTTTCAACAAGGTTTGTCTATCGGGCTTTAGGATCGAGCAATCACTTTTACTAAACAAGACGGAATATCCTTCATCACTTAGATGTGAAATGCTTATTAAATTGGCTTTCAACCCATCAACAAATAAAGCATCGGATAAGGAGGGTAATCCGGGAACGGAAATGGTTCTTTTCCCTACAACTTTCTTTTTGGATCCATCACCAAAAGTGACATATCCTCCTTCCTCCATAACAAGAGTCTCAAAAGAACTCTTGTTTCCCGTCATGTGCCTAGAGCACCCACTATCTAAATACCAAAAATTAGAAGAATTTGCCTTCAAGGCTATTTGAGCAACTTGGCAAACATTTTCTAATCCACCTAGAAACAATTTTAGCTTTCTTAGTGGTCTTTGGTACATAGGCTCTAGATGTTCTAGGATCATGCATAACAATATCATCATTCCTAGGAACATGCATCATGGCTCTTTTCTTTTTCTTCTCAATCATGCTTCTAGTTTTGCACATTTTAATATATCGAAAGCAATGTGGTCTAATATGACCATCAAATCCACAAAAGTGACATATAGGAGTAAAATAAGGAATCATACCTTGTCCTTGTCTTTATGGATGAATGGGTTCAATCCATCTTCGTTGTTGAACCGGTCTAGATTACTTCCTAGCTTGAGGTTGCATGATTGGTCTCTTTCCTTTGTGAGCCAATTGTGGAGGAATGTTAGCTTGAGGTTGCCTTCTTGGCACCATTTTCACTTGTGCATTTGAACATTGTCCTAGTTCTAACTTCTTCCTAGGAATTTGCACAAATGAAGTTTCTTCGTTCCTCAAACTATTGACAAACACGGTCTTGTTAGAGGTTGAGATCTTCTTGCCATCTTCATACCCAAGACCCCTCTTGTCACACGGACTCTTTCCAACACCAAGTATATGATCAAGTTTCTTGGTGCCAGAACCCATCCTAGCTAAAGATTCTAAAGCTTCATCAAGCTCCTTCTTCAAACCTTTTTCATTCCTCTTAGATAAGACTAACTCCTCTCTTAGCTTATCTTCCATCTTCTTGAATTTTTCCACTTGTTCACTTAAGTGGTCATTATGAGATGAAAGCTCAAGATTTTCTTCTCTCAACATCTTGATCTTTCTTGTGCTTTTGATTGCTAAATCATTAAACTCGGCATGGTATTTAGCAAGCACATTTTTCTCCACAAATCCATTTATGGAGTTAGAAGAGGAATCACTTTCTTCTCCACTTGAGTCATTTTCCTCTTGAGTCATTTCCTCTTTTTCACTAGCACTTTTACATTTATGGGAGGAGGCAAAAGCTAGGAGATTAGCCATGAGCTCTTCATCATTCGAAGACTCATCTCCCTCAATGGAGTCATCACTACTTCCACTCCAAGTGGCAGCCATCACTTCTTCCACTCTAAGTGGCGGCCATCACTTTTCCTTTTTTCTTCTCATTGTGATTTGCACATTCGGGGGCAAAGTGACCTATCCCACCATACTCAAAACAATGGACCCCTTTCCTTTCGGTCTTCTCTTTCCTAGGCTCAAACTTGTTATAGGAACCCTTTTTCTTGAAGTTTTGACCTTTGGAACCAAAGTCCTTTTTCCCGAACTTCATGACCCTCTTGAATCTCTTCACAAATAATGCAAGGTCTTCGTTCGAGTCATTCTTCTTTGCCTCCTTTTCATCCTTGGAGGTTTTCAAAGCAATTCCTTTTTGCTTTTTAGGAGGTGTGGAGATAGGACCCTTCATAGACTCATAAGCTAGAAGTCTCCCAATCACCTCACTCGGCTTCATATCCTTATATCCACTATTTTCTTCTAAAGTCGTCACCTTTGATTCGAACCTATTGGGGAGAGATCTCATGATTTTCTGCTTGACTCTCCTATCCGAATACGGGTCTTTAAGTTGGTGACTTTGATTAACGATATCCATCAATTTGATTTCGAAATCATTGAAGCATTCATCCTCTCCCATCCTAAGTAACTCGAATTGAGTTTGGAGGACTTGAAGCTTGGATTCCTTCACCACCTCGGTTCCTTCATGTGCAACTTGCAAGACATCCCAAGCCACTTTTGCGATTTGAGTGTTCTGAATTAGCTTATACTGATTTTCATCCATTGCACAAAGGATGGCGTGCATCGCCTTCCTATTCCACTTTGAAGCCTCAAACTCTTGCGGACTCCATTGCGCCTTAGGCTTCAATACTTCTTCTCCTCCACCATCGGGAGTCATCATGGGTAGATTATATCCATCTTCCACCACCATCCATGCACGGTCGTGAATTTGACATATGTAGGATTCCATCTTCCCTTTCCATTGGGAATAGGTCAACCTAGTAAGAAGTGGAGGCCTTATACTAGAAGCACCCTCGTTGCCACCACCATTTCCATCGTTTCCACTCATAGTGTTTATGAATGAATAAAATGAATGCAAATGTATGAATGATCAAAAATCACACAAAATGCAAAACACACCAAAATAAGCAAGGATCACCTATGTATATCTAGGAACCCGCTCTGATACCAATTGAAACAAATTATAGCACGATGTGTATAAAACTATCTAGGAGGGGGGGGGGGGGGGGGGTGAATAGATTTTAAACTTATTACTCAATTTTTCTTTTGAAGTCAATATTACGAAATTACCCTTAACTAGATAAAGCAATAAATCAAGTATAAAATGCGAAAATTAAATAACACTTGATTTTTACGTGGAAACCCTCACGGGAAAAACCACGGGCTAGTAAGTAAGCCACACTCGAACCTTGAATCCACTAAATGTAAACGATTACAACCTAATCCCGGAAGTAATCACACACCTACCTAATCCCGGTATAAATGAGCCTAGTCCAATTTGCTTGCGATCTAAGCAACCTAATCCCGGAAGCTACACACAAGACTTACTTTCTCAATGAAGAGAATAACACCCTAAGTGAATATATGAATATCCAAATGCAACATAGAGCAAGGGAAACCCTACATGCTTATCTAAGATGATGAATATGCAATTAGAACAAACTTAGATATTAAAATTAAATGACATGTCAAATAGTTTAGCTAATCAAGATTAAGCACAAAACCTAATTAGCTATCACAATACAACTTCTCAAACATACATCACACTAATCTCAATCTTGTACCAAAAGATATATGAAAATCATACAAGTAATAAATTGAGATTGCTTGTTAAGAAAAACACAAAATATGTAAGATATTAGTGAAAAGCTTACCAAGCAAAGTATGATGAAGAATCCATGCAAAAAGACATCTAGATGATCAAAGATGATGCTAGATGATGATTGATGATCATGAAAAGGTGTTTGAGTAATTAAAAATGAGTTCTTGGAATTTTTCTTCTCTTTGAAAAATATCGTAAGTATAAAATCTGAATATGAACTCTCTTGATTGACCTAAAGTCAAAGTGGCATATATATATGGGGCCAAATCAAAGTGTGGTCGTTTTGAATAAGTTGGCTTGATTTTGCCTTGGGTGCTGTACGAAGAGCGCTTCTGTACAGCGCCCCAACTCTGATCTCTCGGGTCTGAGATGGGCGCTGTACGTACAGCGATTACAGCGCCTGTATAGCGACCCAACAGCGACTGAATTAAATTGATCAGGTCTGAACAGCGCTCAACGAACAGCGCTTCTGTAGAGCGCTTTTGAGAGCGCCCATTGCAAAAATGCAATCCTAAGTCTAAGCATGACAAGGCAATTGGATATGCAAGATGCAATCAAACTAACATGCAAGAAGAGATGTTAATGAACATTAATGCACAAAAATAAAACACACAACATACAAGGATTAAACATATGCATGAGTTGTGAGTGTGTGCAACTATCTCTTCAAGACAAGTAAGCACAAAGAAATTTACCTTCGGTGCTTATCAAGACGAGGTCTTCAAAGGGCTTTGAGCAATAACACCAACACTTAAGCTACCCTTACAAAGAACCCCAACATGTGGTTTGTCCACGAAATGAGCCAATCAACAAATGGGAACCTTACAGCTGAGAACTAGGAGCTTTTGAAGAGTGGATCCAGTGTCATGAGGGGATCCATATGTATAAGTGCAACTTTGGTAGATATGCTGGATAGGAGATCTACTGGTACCGAAGCAAATCTTCTATAAGAAGGCAGATGAAAATATATATAAACGTGTCCTAAAGTAATCTAGAGGGGGGGTGGTGAATAGATTATATTTAATTCTTTTATCCAATTTCGTTATTAGTCAATTTTTACGAAAATTCCTCAAACAAGATACAAAGCGGAAAATAAAGGACACACAATATTTACGGGGAAACCCACACGGGGAAAAACTACGGGCTGTTAAGTGCGCCACACCCGAACCTCAATCCACTAATTGTAATGGCAATTACAACCTAGGTTGACCACGTCAAACCTCACACGGTTACTAATCTATCACTACTACTCGCAGGCTTTCAAGAGTGAATCTAGTCCATGCTTGCAAAACTATCACAATAGTAACTACAAGACTTGACTCTAAAAGAAGAGATAAAACAACCTAATGTGAATATATGGAATACTCAAGATGCTAAAAATGCAAGGTTAGACATTTAAGCTTATCTAGGCATGGATGAACATGTTAGACATTCCTAGATATCATTTTGCTAGATGACATGCATATAATATAATTAAATAAGCAACCAAAATCCTATATGTACTAGCTATCACAATACAACTCACAAATCACTATAAAAACAATCTTGAAACTAAGTCAAGTCATAAAGATGCAATCTTGAATCAATTCAAGTGATAAAAAGGCTATCTTGTAAAACAAGAACATATAGATATGAGAATGATGTTCTAGATACAAGTCACGTGAGCAATACTAAAAACCCTAAATGAAATCAACCTAGAATCATGCTAGATGATGTATGAAAGATGCAAGATGAAGGGTGTTTGTGTTTTGGAAGATAAAAGATGAAGCTTTGATACCTTGGCTTTGAAGATGCTCAATAATACTCTTAAAGGTGTAATTTTTGCTCTAAAAAACGAGCCAAGACTATCAAGTTATATATATAAGAGATCCAAAAGAAATGTCGTCGTTTTGAAGAAAAATGTTTCAGATTCCGCCATTTGCGCTGGTGTTGCGTTGGACGACCAGCGCACGCCCTTAAATTTGCAAGGGCATTGGACTAGCGGCGCCACTGAGAGGCGCAAGACCAGCGGCAACATTTTGGAGAAGTTGCGCTGGTCACGACCAGTGCACGACCAGCGGCACTCCATTGGAAGAGATGCGCTGGTGGCTTGCGCTGGTGTTGACCAGCGCACGACCAGTGCACACCCACTCCCTTAAGCACACATACACACGTGCAAGGGTCAAAACAAAAAGGAATGCAACCTAAGGCTAACATGATGCCATTATAATCACAAGATGCAATCAATGAACATATGCAAGTGATGTGAGTGTGTGCAACTACATCTCTTCAAATTAGAGTTAAGTCAAGCGAATTACCATACTTGAAGCACTTGAAGTCCACAATGAGGTTCTTTGAATTTTGATGAGGATTTCTTCACTCCTAAGCTACCCTTACAAATTGAACCCCATTGTGGTTTTGTCAACGAAATGAGCCAATCAAAAATGAGGCATTTACAGTAGAAGAGGTACATCTCTACTGCATAGGAGCTCTAGGAGCACCGGGATGGATCTGCTGGATAGGAGATCTACCGGTAGCGGAGCGACTGTAAAGGAGCTCTACAAGTATATGAGTAGACTTACTACATCGGGGCAGCATAAGATACCGGCTCCGCTAGGAGTCCTATACATCATATTTGATCCACATCAAACAAAAGTCGTCAAATGACAAAGTGAAGCACCATTCATGTTGCACATGTAGTACATACAAATATGGAGAAAGTATATAACACATGAATAACATGTCATGAATAATGAATCTATCACCTTAATAGTAGAAGTTTGAACTTGCATGGCAATAAATTACTTATATCTCATGGATCTACATGATGATGCATTCCACATGTTCAACATATTTAAGTAGCAACATATATAAGGCGAAATATCAACCGACTGTATTAGGCGTTGATTTAGTTCATAGGATTCATACAAACCCATTATATATATATATATATATATAATCATTTAGTTCACAGGATCCATGCAAACTTTTTTATAAAATCACACTAGTAATAAAGGAACTAATAGGGTGAAATAAAGTTTCATGGCATCATGACATCATGAAATAAGCATGCAATTAACATAGTAGGAGGATGCGTTAAATAATGTGTAGTTTTAATATGTAAGAGGTAAAGAAACGTACACTCATGTAGAGACAAGGAAGCCATGTTGGTCTAGTGAACTTCCCACAGACGACGCCAAAGTGTTAACCAAAAATTCGCTCTGGGTGAGGAATTTCAATTAACACCCTCAAACTGCTACCCGGTAGGCTGCAGCAGGGTAGGTACCTCTAGGTACAATGGTTTTGTACGAGTAAAATATCTGGAGTAAGGTACAATAGGTAGGAGAAAAAATCACCGCGCCCGTCAGGGCTTTATTGCGGCATGTCATGCAAATAGGTGGATAAGAGAGCTTGGACCAACGGGGTCGGAATCGAACTCACATACATGCATAATAGAAAAGATAGAAAGGAGAATGACAATTCTTTTGGTAGAAGGTAGATTGGCCTAGGGGGAAAAAGCATCACGTATGATCATATGCTGAAAAACCCCTAGGTAGTATCTAGTGGAGAGAGATCCTTTATATATTTATCAATAAGGTGTGCACCGAGGAGCTCACACGAGTAGGAGAATAATACAACATAAGTGCTCCAGAGAGCTTACAATCATAGGCGGGCATAAGCCCTTTTCTAAAATCAATATCAAAGAAGAAGAAGCCGAAGATCCTTTTCAATAGAGAGCTTTGTCATATTTATAGGTTCTAATTCTTGTTGCCCACTCCATCAATTTCATCAATCAATCCACAATTATAGGAACACTTGAAACTAAATATAGCACGGTGTGTATAAACCTATCTAGAGGGGGGTGAATAGATTTTACGCTTTTTACCCAATTTTTCGTGTTAGTCAAAATTACGAATTTACCCTCAAGATAATATAAACAAGCAAGTGTAATATGGTGCGGAAATTAAATTAACACTTGAATTTTTACGTGGAAACCCTCACGGGAAAAACCACGGGCTATGTAAGTAAGCCACACTCGAACCTCGAATCCACTAAATGTGCAAATGATTATAACCTAATCCCGGAAGTAATCACACACCTACCTAATCCCGGTATGAGTGAACCTAGTCCAATTTGCTTGTGATCTAAGCAACCTAATTCTGATTGCTACACACAAGACTTACCTTCTCTTGAAGAGAATACAACCCTAAGTGAATATGTGAAAATATCCAAAATGCAACATAGAGCAAGGGAAACCCTATATGCTTATCTAAGATGATTAATATGCAATTAAGAACAATCCTAGATATCAAAACTAAATGACATGTCAATTAGTTAAGCTAATCAATATTAAGCACAAAACCTAATATGCTAGCACAATACAACTTCTCAAACATACATCATACTATTCTCAATTTTGTATCCAAAGCATACAAAATAACAATCAAGTAATTAATTGAGATTACTAGATAAGAGAAACACAAAATATGTAAGATATTAGTGAAAAGCTTACCAAGCAAAGTATTATGAAGATTCCATGCAAGATGACATCTAGATGATCTATGATGATGCTAGTTGATGATTGATGATCATGAAATTGTGTTTGAGTAATTAAAAATGAGTTCTTTGTGTATTTTTCTTCTCTTGAAAAATATCCTAAGTATGAAGCATGAATAAGAACTCTTGTAAGTGACCTAAAATCAAGTTAGCATATATATAGAGGCCATAAGTGAAGTGAGGTCGTTTGAAAACTCGCCAGAAAAATGCACTGTGCGCTGGTGGACCAGCGCAGGACCAGCGCACAAGCACATTTTGGCTTGAGCGCTGGACGACAGGCGCTGCCACCAGCGCCAGTCTAGCGGCGCACACCTAGGCGATTGGCGCTGGTGGCCTTGCGCTGGTCCACACCAGCGCACGACCAGCGGCGCTGGTCGACCGGCGCTGGTCGACCAGCGCACAGCCTACATTTTTGTCCCCCACAAGCAATCATGCAAGGGGAACAAAAGTAAACTAAGATGCATCCTAAAAGCCTAAATGCTATGATGTTATAAACACAAGATGCAATCATAATAACAAGCAAGAAGAGATGTAAATAAGCATTGATGCACAACAAAAAGAAACACAACATACAAAGATTAACATATGCATGAGTTGTGAGTGTGTGCAACTATCTCTTCAAGACAAGTAAGCACTTAGAATATTACCTTTGGTGTTTGTCAATAATGAGGTCTTCAAAGGGCCTAATGCACTAACAACAACATCTAAACTACCCTTACAAAGAATCCCCACAAATGGTTTGATCGCGAAATAAGCCAATTAAAAACAACGGGAATCCTTACAATCTCCCCCTTTGGCTATTTCGTGACAAAACCATCACTCACATTGATTCCTCACAAAAAAAATAGAAACTACGGGATTACAATGATATTCTACATTACAAAGAGATAAGAGAATGCAACTTGAAGTCTTCAATCCTCTTGTAGAATAATCAATCCCTGAAAAGAGTTTCTAACAATTCCAATACAAGAAAAGTGTGAGATTAATCATGTGAGAACAATACCAAGCATTTGCATTTTTAGAATTTAGGCACAACATTACCAAATGTATGCAATGTATGATAAATGCAATACTCCCCCTCAAAGGGTTACTCCCCCTCAATGTTTTATCTCCCCAAAGTGCACAATAGCTTCTCTATTTTGCAACTCCCCTGACAATATCCTACTCCCCCTTTTTGTCATGATATAGGCAAAGGAGTAGTCCCCAACCGGGTCACTCATAGCAGCGAGAGATAGAAGCATGCAAGATATGCATATACATATAAGTCACGTTATGCACTTCAATTAATTTGAGAGAAACAAGGAGATTTATTTGAGAAAATGTGTGAATCCAACATGCTTTGCATACAAGACATATAGCATTCAAGTCCAAAATACAATGGTATTTGGCAAAGCAAATGACAAAGGTTTCTAATTTGAATTCAAACCAATTTCACCAATGTCATGGGAAAGCAAGGATATAGAGATTATTGATTTCAATTTAAGAGCAACTATATCTAACTTTATAAGCGAAACATGGCATGAGCGACTTTGCACCCTATTTGATTTTTCCGGATAAGATATCCATATGATAGTAACCATGTTCAACTAATAAAGAAAGAGAGACATTTGGAATGTAAATTCCTTTGAACGGATACAAGATCCTTTATTCATTTTGAGTCTCATTAGCTTTCACACAAGTTTTGCATTTTTAAGAATATGCAATCATCAATTCATGCTTTTCATGTGAGCATGTTGTATGAATTTCATGCTTTTTCATTTAGCATTAGCATGTTATTTAAGAAACATCATGTCATGGAGATAACTATAGGTCATTCACATCATACTTTCTATGTAAATCTCCTAGTCCAAAAATGCATGTTTGAACATAAATATGACATGGATTGTAAACAAGCAAGGTTCACACTTATAGAATTGAAAAACATATATACATATGTACAACCAAGCTTACTCAAGCAATCAAAAGAAGAGGCATAAGTTATTTCAAATTTTTTGCAAGTTACAAGAATGCAAAATAGCTCTCTTTGCTTGAGTTCCCCATATGGGGTCAATCATAGAACATCACTCCACAAGACATATCCCAATAGATCTACTAAGAGTTTTAAATCGAGTAGCATCTAAGGGTTTAGTAAATAAGTCCGCAAGTTGATCATTAGTACCTACATGTTCAAGTACTATGCATTTATTTTCAACAAGCTCTCTAATGAAGTGGTGTTGGATGTCAATATGCTTAGTTCTAGAATGTTGAACCGGATTCTTGGAAATATTAATAGCACTCATGTTATCACAAAAGAGAGTGAGAGTACCTTGGTTGAATCCGTAGTCTACTAGCATTTGATTCATCCATAGGAGTTGTGTGCATCCACTCCCTGCGGCTATGTACTCGGCCTCGGCCGTGGACAAGGAAATCGAGTTTTGCTTCTTGCAAAACCAAGACACCAAGTTGTTGCCTAGAAAGAAGCAACCGCCCGATGTGCTCTTCCTATCATCACAATTTCCTGCCCAATCCGCATCACTAAAGCCAACAAGACTAGCATTAGTGTCAAAAGAGTACCAAATCCCATAGTTGGATGTCCCATTCACATAGCGAATGATCCTCTTCACGGAAGAGAGGTGGGACTCCTTAGGATCCGCTTGGTACCTAGCACACACACCCACACTAAAAGATATATCGGGCCTACTTGCGGTCAAATAAAGCAAGCTACCTATCATGCCTCGATATAGAGTTTGTTCCACACTTTTACCACTAGCATCCTTGCTTAGCTTCAAAGTGGTACTCATGGGTGTATCACAATGTTTGGCTTTCTCTAAACCAAACTTCTTCACTAGGTTCTTAGCATATTTGGCTTGGGTTATGAAAATCCCATCATGCATTTGCCTAATTTGCAAACCTAGGAAATAACTAAGCTCACCAACAAGACTCATCTCAAATTCAAGAGACATGACATCAACAAATTGTTGGACTTTGGTGTTGTTGGTGGAGCCAAACACTATGTCATCAACATATATTTGAGCTATGAAAAGCTCATCATTGTCTCTCTTGATGAATAGTGTCTTGTCAACACTACCTCTTGTGGAGTTATTGTCAACAAGAAATTGAGTGAGGCGCTCATACCAAGCCCTCGGTGCTTGTTTCAACCCATAAAGTGCCTTTTGAGGCGATAAACATGATTGGGGTGGTGTGCATCCACAAACCCCTTAGGTTGTTCAACAAACACTTCCTCTTGCAAGTAGCCATTGAGGAAGGCACTCTTGATGTCCATTTGGTGCAATTTGAACTTGTGCACACAAGAGATGGACAAGAGAAGCCTAATGGACTCTAAGCGGGCAACGGGAGCAAAAGTCTCCTCAAAGTCGATACCCTCAATTTGAGAGTACCCTTGTGCTACAAGTCTAGCCTTGTTCCGCACTATGTTGCATCCTCATCGGATTTGTTCCTAAATATCCATTTGGTGCCTATGACATTAGTGGTCTTAGGCCTAGGAACTAGAGTCCAAACCTCATTCCTTTCGAATTGGTTTAGCTCTTCTTGCATGGCAAGAACCCAAAATTCATCATTTAAGGCTTCTTTAACCTTTTTGGGTTCAATTTGAGAGGTGTAGCATGTATAGCTAATAAGATTAGCAAATTGACGTCTAGTCCTAACACCCTCATTTACCTCTCCAATGATATCTTCTTTATCATGGAGTTTTCTAACCCATGGAGCGGGTTCTTTAGAGTCCAAGAGAGGAACTCTATCAATAGGTTGTGTGTCATTATTGTTGACATTAGATGTCCCAACATTAGGTGACACCACAACCTCCTCCAAAGGAGAACCATCACTAAAAATAACCTCCTCCTCATGATCATTTGACTTGAGCCTAGTATCATCAAATACGACATTGGATGATTCCATAACACTTAGAGTCTTTAAATTGAAAACTCTATAGGCTCTACTATTTAAGGCATAGCCAATAAAAATACCCTCATCACTCTTAGCATCGAATTTGCCAAGTTGATCACGGTCATTCAAAATGTAGCATTTGCTTCCAAAAGTGTGGAAGTAGCTAACATTTGGCCTCTTGCCTTTCCATAACTCATAGGAGGTGTTTCTAGTACCGGGCCTTAGGAACACTTTATTTCCTATATAGCAAGCCGTGTTGATGGCTTCGGCCCATAGGTTCCTAGGGACATTGTTGCTAAGCAACATCACACGGGCCATCTCTTGAAGGACCCTATTTTTCCTCTCAACGACTCCATTTTGTTGAGGTGTCCTAGGAGCAGAAAATTCATGGGAGATGCCTAAACCATTACAAAAGGTTTCAAAGGTGACATTCTCAAATTCCCTCCCATGGTCACTTCTAATCCGTTTAATGCTTTTAATATTAGAGTTCATTTCAGTTTGAATTTTATTACAAAGCATTTTAAACTTATCAAAAGTTTCGGATTTTTCTCTAAGAAAATATGTCCATGTGAACCTAGAGAAATCATCAACACAAACAAAAATGTATCTCTTTCCACCCAAACTTTCGGTTTGCATGGGACCCATGAGGTCCATGTGGAGAAGCTCAAGTGGCTCCTTGGTGGTGAGATACTTACCCTTTTTGTGCATGCTTTTAGTTTGCTTTCCTTGTTGGCAAGGTCCACAAATACCATTGGCTTTCTTCCCAAGCTTAGGGAGGCCACGCACACAATTGAACTTTCCAAGGGTCCGTAGATCCCTAAAGTTCATGTGGCCAAGTCTTTCATGCCACAACTCAATTTGCTCATCCATGGACACATGATTAGATACAATTCTAGCTTCAAGACAATAACAATTGTCGCTAGATCTCATGCCTTTTAACAAGGTTTGTCCATCGGGTTTTAGGATAGAGCAATAGTCTTTAGAAAACAAGACGGAATATCCTTCATCACTAAGATGTGAAATGCTTATTAAATTGGCTTTCAAGGCATTAACAAATAAAGCATTGGATAAGGAGGGTAATCCGGGAACGGAAATGGTTCCTTTCCCTACAACATTTCTTTTGGATCCATCACCAAAAGTGACATTTCCACCTTCCTCCATAACAAGAGTCTCGAAGAAACTCTTGTTTCCCGTCATGTGCCTAGAGCACCCACTATCCAAATACCAAAAATTAGAAGAATTTGCCTTCAAGGCTATTTGTGCAACATGGCAAACATTTTCATTCTTTCTAATCCACTTAGCAACAATTTTAGCTTTCTTAGTGGTCTTTGGTACATGTGCTCTACTATTTCTAGGATCATGCAAATCAATATTTTCATTCCTAGAAACATGCATCTTGGCTCTATTCTTTCTCTTTTCAATCATGCTTTGTTTTCTACACATTTTAATATATTGAAAGCAATTTGGTCTAATATGACCATCACAACCACAAAAGTGACAAATAGGGATGAAAAAAGGAATCATACCTCGCCTTTGAGCACGTCCATGTCTTTGTGGATAAGTGGGTTCAATCCATCTTCGTTGTTGAACCGGTCTTGGTTGTTTCCAAGCTTGAGGTTGCATGATTGGTCTCTTTCCTTTGTGAGCCAATTTGGGAGGAGTGTTGGCTTGAGGAACCTTAGGAGGTTGAGTTTGAGATTTCCTTCTTGGCCCCATTTTCACTTGTGCATTAGAACATTGTCCTACTTCTAACTTCTTCCTAGGAGGTTGCACAAATGAAGTTTCTTCGTTCTTCAAGCTCTTGACAAACACTGTCTTGTTAGAGGTTGAGACTTTCTTGCCATCTTCATACCCAAGACCTCTCTTGTCACTTGGACTCTTTCCAACACCAAGTAAATGATCAAGTTTCTTGGAGCTAGAATCTATCCTAGCCAAGGACCCTTTAACATCTACAAGTTCCCTCTTCAAGCCTTCTTCACTTCTCTTGGACAAGTCTAACTCCTTAATTAACTTATCCTCTCTCCTCTTCAATCTTTCCACTTGTTCACTTAAGTGGTCATTGTGAGCTGAAAGTTCAAGGTTTTCTTCTCTCAACCTCTCAATCTTTCTTGTGCTTTTAAGTGCTAAATCATTGAACTCGGCATGGTATTTAGCAAGCACCTTTTGCTCCACAAACTTCTTTTTGGAACTAGAAGAGGAGTCACTTTCTTCTTCACTAGAGTCAATTTCCTCTTGACTCAAATCCTCCTTTTCACTAGCACTTTTGCTCTTGTGAGAAAAGGCAAAAGCTAGGAAGTTAGCCATGAGCTCTTCTTCACTTGAAGACTCATCTTCCTCATTGGAGTCATCACTACTCCCACTCCAAGTGGCGGCCATCACTTTGCCCTTCTTCTTTTCATTGTGATTCGCACATTCAGGGGCAAAGTGACCAATCCCACCACACTCAAAGCATCGGACCCCTTTCCTTTCGGTCCTCTCTTGTCTAGGCTCAAACTTCTTGAAGGAACTCTTTTTCTTCAAGTCTTGTCCTCTTGACCCAAATCCCTTCTTCTTCTTGAACCCCATAACCTTGTTAAACCTTTTCACAAATAAGGCAAGGTCTTCATCCGAATCATGCTTTGGCTCTTTTGCATCCTTAGATGCTTTCAAAGCTATTCCTTTAGACTTCTTAGGAGGAGTAGTGGTGCTAGGAGCCTTCCTAGACTCATATGCAAGGAGACGCCCAATTACCTCACTTGGCTTCATATCCATGTAGCCACTATTTTCTTCTATGGCCGTCACCTTTGATTCAAACCTATCGGGGAGAGATCTCATAATTTTTTGCTTGACTCTCCTATCCGAATACGGGTCTCCGAGTTGATGGCTTTGATTTACTATGTCCATCAATTTGATTTCGAAGTCATTGAAGCATTCATCCTCTCCCATCCTAAGTAACTAAAATTGAGTTTGGAGGACTTGAAGCTTGGACTCCTTCACCACCTTGGTTCCCTCATGTGCAACTTGAAGGATGTCCCATGCCACTTTAGCAATCTGAGTATTCTGAATAAGCTTGTACTGATTCTCATCCATTGCACACATAATGGCATGCATCGCCTTCCTATTCCACTTAGAAGCCTCAAACTCTTGCGCGTTCCATTGCGCCTTAGGCTTCAAAACATCTTGTCCTCCACCCGCGGGAGTCATCATAGGGAGATCATATCCATCTTCCACCGCCATCCATGCACGGTCATGAATTTGGCATATGTAGGATTCCATCTTCCCTTTCCATTGGGAATAGTTCAAACCGGTGAGAAGTGGAGGCCTTGTGCTAGAAGCTCCTTCGTGGCCACCACCATTTCCACCGTTTCCACTCATAGTGTTTATGAATGAATGAAATGAATGCAAATGTATGAATAATCAAAAATCACACAAAATGCAAAACACACCAAAATAAGCAAGGATCACCTATGTATGTCCAGGAACCCGCTCTGATACCAATTGAAACTAAATATAGCACGGTGTGTATAAACCTATCTAGAGGGGGGGTGAATAGATTTTACGCTTTTTACCCAATTTTTCGTGTTAGTCAAAATTACGAATTTACCCTCAAGATAATATAAACAAGCAAGTGTAATATGGTGCGGAAATTAAATTAACACTTGAATTTTTACGTGGAAACCCTCACGGGAAAAACCACGGGCTATGTAAGTAAGCCACACTCGAACCTCGAATCCACTAAATGTGCAAATGATTACAACCTAATCCCGGAAGTAATCACACACCTACCTAATCCCGGTATGAGTGAACCTAGTCCAATTTGCTTGTGATCTAAGCAACCTAATCTCGATTGCTACACACAAGACTTACCTTCTCTTGAAGAGAATACAACTCTAAGTGAATATGTGAAAATATCCAAAATGCAACACAGAGTAAGGGAAACCCTATATACTTATCTAAGATGATTAATATGCAATTAAGAACAATCCTAGATATCAAAACTAAATGACATGTCAATTAGTTAAGCTAATCAATATTAAGCACAAAACCTAATATGCTAGCACAATACAACTTCTCAAACATACATCATACTATTCTCAATTTTGTATCCAAAGCATACAAAATAACAATCAAGTAATTAATTGAGATTACTAGATAAGAGAAACACAAAATATGTAAGATATTAGTGAAAAGCTTACCAAGCAAAGTATGATGAAGATTCCATGCAAGATGACATCTAGATGATCTATGATGATGCTAGTTGATGATTGATGATCATGAAATTGTGTTTGAGTAATTAAAAATGAGTTCTTTGTGTATTTTTCTTCTCTTGAAAAATATCCTAAGTATGAAGCATAAATAAGAACTCTTGTAAGTGACCTAAAATCAAGTTAGCATATATATAGAGGCCATAAGTGAAGTGAGGTCGTTTTGAAAACTCGCCAGAAAAATGCATTGTGCGCTGGTGGACCTGCGCTGGTGGACCAGCGCAGGACCAGCGCACAAGCACATTTTGGCTTGAGCGCTGGACGACAGGCGCTGCCACCAGCGCCAGTCCAGCGGCGCACACCTGGGCGATTGGCGCTGGTGGCCTTGCGCTGGTCCACACCAGCGCACGACCAGCGGCGCTCTACTGGGCGTTTTGCACCGGTGACCGGCGCTGGTGGACCAGCGCACAGCCTACATTTTGTCCCCCACAAGCAATCATGCAAGGGGAACAAAAGTAAACTAAGATGCATCCTAAAAGCCTAAATGCTATGATGTTATAAACACAAGATGCAATCTTAATAACAAGCAAGAAGAGATGTAAATAAGCATTGATGCACAACAAAAAGAAACACAACATACAAAGATTAACATATGCATGAGTTGTGAGTGTGTGCAACTATCTCTTCAAGACAAGTAAGCACTTAGAATATTACCTTTGGTGCTTGTCAATAATGAGGTCTTCAAAGGGCCTAATGCACTAACAACAACATCTAAACTACCCTTACAAAGAATCCCCACAAATGGTTTGATCGCGAAATAAGCCAATTAAAAACAACGGGAATCCTTACAACACTGATTTTGCATTGATTGAGTTGAATATTCTCTCATTAATGGCGTGTGAATGGCCATTAAAGAGTTTACTATCTTCATTAATACGGTTGATCATCTCCATTAATGGCGTTGTGAATGGCCGGAGAGGTCAACCTTCCTTGTATTTGAATGCTGGCGCATACTGTCCTTCTTGTAGCATGGTTCTGGTCTTCCTTGGTAATCTGACAGATAGTGTACTAAGACCTCTCTTATTGACGCCTTCTATGCTAGGTGGTTGGGAGGTGCTTAAAGGACCGGTTCGAGTGCGGGGTACCAAGTGCGGGGTACGGGGTACTAAGTGCGGGGTACAGGGTACTAGGTACCAAGTTCAGTAGCGGGATCCTCAGGACCCTGGGTTCATTCTTTCAACAATCAAATGATCTTTTATGGATGGAAAATTCTTCTTTGGACCCCTACCAAAAAAGGCGGTTAATAGTATTTATAAATTAATTTTTCAATGGCAAGTGGGGGAGAAGGTTCTGGAAATTTGGACAAAGGAAAGAGCCCAATGCAAAATTTGTTGGAATACGATGGTGATGATGTCGATTACGACGATCGACTTTACCCAAGTTCCTTCAAGCTCAATTTGGATCCGATCTCCCTTCTAGTCCTAATCCCCCTCTAATAATTCTTGACCCCAAGCCTAATACCCCTAATAGCAATGAAACCAACCCCACAATAGTAATGAAACCAACCCCTCCAATAGTGATGATGTCGGTTACGACGATCGACTTTACCCGAGTTCCTTTAAGCTCAATTTGGATCCGATCTCCCTTCTAGTCATAATCCCCCTCTAATAATTCTCGACCCCAAGCCTAATACCCCCAATAGTAATGAAACCAACCCCACCCCCCCCCCCCCCCCCCCCAATCTCTTCAAATTGCATATGTAGAAAATTCAGTTAGATAACAGAACGATCAAAATCCAATGCAAATACTGCCCCAAAACATACAAGACTAATAAATCATTCAGATATTGCATGTACTGGGCCCATATTAAAAAAAAAAAAAAAAAAAAAAAAAATCACTCGTCCAAATTGGTGAAGGCTAGTAACCAAGCCCAAATTTCCAGGTACGGAACCCCAACTAATCAATTATTTCATTATACGTTTGAAAATAATAAGGAAGAATGATTAGTAGGGGTTCTGTATCTAGAGATTTGGGCTTGGTTACTACCTTCACCAATTCGGACGGGTGATTTTTTTTAATATGGGCCCAGTACATGCCATGTCCAAAGGATTTATTGGTCTTGTATGTTTTGGGGCAATACTTGCACTGGATTTTGATCATTCCGTCATCTAACTGAATTTTCTTCATATGCAATTTGAAGAGATCGGACTTCAATGGCTTTTCTTCTTCACCTGCAAAAAAAGTCATCTGAAGGGGGTGGGGGGTTAGATAGATTTCCATTACTATTGGGGCCTTGGGGGTATTGGGATTGGGGTCAGAAATTATTAGAGGGTGATTAAGACTAGAAGGGAGATCAGATCCAAATTGAGCTTGAAGGAACTCGTGGTATAGTCAGTCGTCGTTGGTGAAAAATCAATTATAAATACTAATAGTAAATATATATATATATATATATATATATATAAGGAAAATATTGTTGGAATAATAGTGGTAAAAAAAAAAAATGATTGTAAAAAATAGAAGAAATGAATATTTATTAATTTATATGAGAAATGAGAATTGAAGAAAATTGTAGAATTGTAGAGATAATTGAGAATTTGAGATTGAGAGAAGTTGAGAGTGGTGTGAAGAATAATGTGTGTGTGTAGGGGGTGGGGGGGTGGGTTTGGGCCAGATTTGCAATGACAAAAATTAAGGGAAAAAAATATTGAAAGATGGTTTGTTGGATCAGATGACCGTTCAACCGCTGAATGGTCATCTCTTAATTTTTTTTCAAAATTATTGCCACATGGCAGCTTCTGATTGACCTGTTTTTTTTTTATTTTTTTATTTTTTTTATTTTTTTTTTATAGAAAAATTCAAATGAAAACCGCACGTTTTAGATGGTTTTTTTTTTAATAGTAACTATAACCGAACTGTGTCACAATCGGTTCCCAACCAATTTTGAAACTGTTGGTTTCCATCACAGTTTCAGTTACGGTTTTGACCGTACGGTTCCGGTTCGAAACTGCCGGTTTAACCGAACTGTGAGCACCACTACATGCCAGGCATAGCCTGGACTTTGGCCATGCCGGACCTTCCAAGTCCGGCTCATTTTACTTCCACTATTTCTATGTTAATTTAAATCCTTGTTTGGTGGCTAAGAAAATAGTAACATATGGAAAACAAAAGAAAAATCAACAGCACGAACAGACAAAAAAAAAAAAAACCTTAAGGATAAATATAAATAATATGGCATGAAACAAATTATAACAACCCTAACCAAAGATTAGGGCAGCAATACAAATTCCATCACTCTCAATCTCTCTCTCATCAAAACCTATCATATCATCACTCAAATAATAAAAAAAAAAAAAAGCCAACAAAATTCGTTGATGATAAATAATAAAGTGATAATAAAAAATATCACTGATGTAAGAAGATAAGAGCAATAATGGAGAAGAGCAGTGAAGAGCAAACGAAGCCACCAGAAAACGTCACCGGAAACGCAGCTCCAGCGTCCATTGACGGCGACGGTGCCAGCTCGCTATCCTGCGCCGTGACAGCAGTCGCCACCACCGAAGCGAAGAGAACGAAAGCGAGTAAAGCTCTGCAAATTCTAACTTGCGCCATTTCTGTGTAGAGTTGAGAAGATTGACTGAAAATTTCGAGAGAGAGATTGAAAATTGAAATCAGACTCAAGATTTTTATTTTATTTTGAATGTGTTGTTTTGGAGAGAGTGAGAGACTGCTATTTATATTTGTTTCTCTGCCGTCTTTAAATCTATAAACAAAATTTAAGTGTAAGGTGGGGCCTACTAAAAGAGAGGGACGTGTCAGCTGTCTGTACTTTAAGATGGTCCCACAACGGCACTCTTTGCTTTTGTCTATATATTATGGACCGTTGAATTTGTAAATTCAGGAAATCTAACGGTTAGTATTTGAGGACATTATGCTCGTTAGAAACAGAGGAGTTTCAGACAGGAGTGAAGTAACCGCAAAGAGGGACACGTGGCGGATGGAGGAGGGTAATATGTCTGATTGCTCGCTTTAATTGCAAACTAGCCGTTAGATCCAACGGTCACCTGCAGAGATATTTGTCTTTTCCTCTCCTTTAATATTTTCCATTTCCTTCTTTTATAATTCACTTTGACGGTCAACATGTTTTTATCTTTACTCGATTTTTTTTTTGTCTTTTGACAAACCTCGATTTTCTTTTTAAAATTTTGAAATTCCATTAAATCATATTATGAAAAAGAAATGGATGTTCAAGTAGGTTTTAATTTCTTATTATCATCACTAATTATTTGCAATTTGTGAAATGCATCAAAATCCAAATGAGAGAACATAAAACTGCTTTTAAGAGAATTTTAGACCTTAATCAAATTGATTATAAATAGCCATACTAAAACCATTTTTTAACTTAAAAAAAGAAATCTCCCATTTAAGTAATTTTGATGAGAACTGAATTGTCAAAAGAAATTAAATTTATTGTATCTTGATGAGTATTTTACTTTCGACCTTTTTTTTTTTCTTTTTTTCTTTTTTTCAATTTGACAATTTATCTTAGGGAGATTTGTAAGAACTCCCCCAAGGTTTCACTATTATATATTATATCCAGTCTTTCTATTATCAGTTCGAACTGACTAAAGTTTATCAGTTCCTTGGATGTGGGTGCCACTGATTTAAATACTTTGACTGACAGTTAGTACATCAAGTCAAGTATTTAAATCCAGTGGCCCATATGCAAGAAACTGATATAACTTTTGTCAGGTCGAATGATAATAGAATTTTGTATTATATATATCTATATATATATATATATATATATAAAACTATTATTTGATATAGATAAAAAAAAAAAAAAA
>CM059868.1:26033893-26196016 GCA_030490815.1 Acer saccharum | reverse complement strand
ATTTTTAAAACTTTTAATAAATATTTTTATATATCAATCAGTTATTGGTCAATCTCTATGGTCACGTTTGGTTCATTTGGAATGTAATCAGAATGGTAATGGGAATGGGAATGGGAATGATAATCATGCAATGAAATGAAAACTAAGTTGTTTGTTTGGTTGGAACTTTAGAATTAGTCTTGAATCAATATTATTTTGTTTTGTTAACAACAGAATGGAATGACTTTCATTGGTTTTTGGATGGAATGCGCATTCCACCAAAATGGGAATCCTCATTTCAATGGAATCCTCATTTCATGAATCATCATTTCATGGAATCATCATTTCATGGATCATCATTCCATTGCATTTTAACAAACCAAACTAATGGAATGACTTCCTTTCCATTCCATCCAACCAAACATGGCCTATAGGAGACTCGTGAAATTAGTTGTAATAAGCATGATTTGAAATACAACTCTCACTACATGGGAGATATTTCTCAACATGCATCTTGCAATTTAATGAACAAATGTAAGACTTAGATTACTAATTTATATGAGTAATTAGATTATTAACGTATCTCTTAGTATGAAACAAGAGAGTGAAAAAAATAAATAAGCAATTTTTTTAAAAATTATTTTTTTGAATTTTTTAAAAATAAATGATTTAAAAGTAAATTTATTAAATTTAAAATTTTACTTATCCAATATCGGTTGGCCCAAAAACCAATATCTTACTGTAAAATAAATCTATATCGGGATTTTGTTAGGTGTTGAAAATAGGAAGTAAAAGTTTAAAAAAATTATTAATGATAATGAAAAAATTTTATATTATGAATGTTTTATAATATAATATAATATATATATATATATATTTATAATATTTATATAATATATAATATAATATAGGGGAAATTGCATAAAATGATCAAAAAATTTATTGAGTTATTGTTTTTGGCCAAAAGTTTATTTTTTATTATCCTTGTCATCTTTGTGCTTGAATTGCTAAAGATGCCCTCCATTTTGTTTTACATGCCCTAAATTTTCCCTCCCAAAATTGGATCTCTATTTACTATTTCTCTAAAATCAGATTCTCTCTCTCTCTCACAAATAACCTTTCTCGGTTTATCCTGCTCTTCCCAGATTTCGTCCACCTCCAACCCAGATTTCTTCTCTCTTTTAGATTCGTCCATTTCATCTATTTTGTCCACCTCCAACCCCGATTTCGTCCACCTCTAACTCGGTCATTCTTTGTGTCTCTGAAACCTAGCAACAATTTGGAGCCCAAGCCTCTCTGTCGAAGTAGATCCGGAGCTGAACGACCTTCTACAAGGTATGTATCTCTTTCCCAGTTGCTTATTTATTTATTTATTTATTTATTTATTTATTTTTGTTTTACAATTATCATTATGTTTGATATGAAGATCAAGAGAGTGATTTCGATTTTTTCTTGCGTTATCTTTCAATCAACAATCAACAACTTTGACATTTGAATCTTCAAACCCTCAAAGAAGAAAGGAAGAAAACACAGAGACATCCTTCGTAATCATGGGTTCCGTCGAAGAAGAGAGATCGCTCTTGGAGGAAGGACTCACACATGTTCTTATATAAATTCATGCCTTTCCTATATGGTTCAAAACTTCCTTTTCTATTTGTACAAATTTAGGTTTTCTGGGAAACTAAAAATATTCAATAATTATCGTGTTATAAGCTTATGGGATTCATTTATTGATTGACAAAATTTAGTTAATTTAGTTTGGTTCATTGCTTATTGTATAGAGATATATTTTGGTTTTGTATATAATTTAAATCAACGAGTTGTTGGGTTTGTATTCTATTTACTGGAAAATAATCAGAATATTTTATCTTTTACAAAATCATGCTAGACTTAGGGGAGGTTTAGAGGTTTTTAAATATATGGGGTGCTAAAAGTTGTGATATTTATGAATTATGAGGATTGGACTCTGGTTTGGTTGAAAAGTTTGGATTTTGGGTTTGTTTGAGTGGTGGTGGGGGTTCTGTTTTTGTTGGTTTAAGTGATTTAGAGATTGTGATTTGTGGACTTGTAATCTCTAATTTGTGTGCGTCTATGTTGTAGTACAGCTAGGTTTTGGGTAAAAATAATTGCAGAATTCCCTAGTCCCTACTGTTTTTTTTTCATGGCTTGTAATTTGTTCATGTATCATAATGGCATGGAGATTATTCCATCTAACATCTTATTGCATTCATACTTCTACAGGTTGATTCCATTTAGTAACATCTTATTGCATTATTTCATAAGCTAATGCATTTGCACACCAGCATAATGCAAAGCTTTTGCTAGATACAGCTTTGTCATTGATATGCGTTGCTGACGAAATCAGAAGAATAATATGCGTTGCTGACAAACTCAGCTTTTATTGATCGAGTCGTCGCTGTTTTAGTAATTGCATTCTATAAGGATTCCCATATCTTGATTGGCTTATTTCGTGGACAAACCACGTATTGGGGATTGCATGTAAGGGTAGCTTAAGTGATTGATATTCAAGCTCAAGACCCTCTCACGTCCTCAAGGTTGATAAGCACCAAAGGTAAACTTCTATGTGCTTAATTTGCTTTGAAGAGATTAGTTGCACACACACATTCACATCTCATGCATAATTCATTCTCTTGTATGTTGTGTATGTGTTGCCATTATGTGCTCATTAATGTTCATTAACATCTCTTCTTGCATGTTAGTTTGATTGCTTATTGCATTGTCCATTGCCTTGTCATGCATAGCCTTGGAATTCTTGCATTGCAAAGGGCGCTGTTCAAAGCGCTCTACAAAGCGCTGTTCTGAACAGCGCCCACAAGACCTGATGCAAAAATGGTCTTTTAAATGCATCAGGTTTGATGCATTTTGATGTGGCACTGTACAAAGCGTTGATCGTACAGCGCCCCTCTGTTTTCCTGAGAGAACAGAGTGGGGGTGCTGTACAGGCACTGTACAGAGGCGCTCTACGTACAGCGCCCAAGGCAAAAATAGGTATCACCTTTCAAAACGACCACACTTTGGTTTGACACCCTATATATATGCCACTTTGACTTTAGGTCATTCAAGTGAGTTGATTTTCTGATTTCATACTTAGAATATTTTTCAAGCAAAGAAAAATATAAAGAACTCACCTTTAACCACTCAAATCAAATCCTTTGTGCATCAAATTACATATTGCATCTTCTATGTCTATATAGAAAGCATCCATGTATGGGTTTGCATCATCACAACTTGCTTGGTAAGATTTTGATTAAGTTCATCTTATTTTAGTATTTTTACTATCAAGCTATTCTCTTTTAATTTACTTGTATGTTTTTGATCATATGATAAATACAAGAATAGAGAATTAATTGTGATGAATTGATTGAGTGTTGTATTGTGATAGCTAATTAGGTTTTTGATTAATCTTGATTAGCTAAGCTATTTGACATGTCTGTAAGGATTCCCATATCTTGATTGGCTTATTTCGTGGACAAACCACATGTTGGGGATTATATGTAAAGGTAGATTAAGTGATTGATATTCAAGCTCAAGACCCTCTCATGTCCTCAAGGTTGATAAGCACCAAAGGTAAATTTCTATGTGCTTAATTTGCTTTGAAGAGATTAGTTGCACACACACACTCACATCTCATGCTTAATTCATTTTCTTGTATGTTGTGTATGTGTTGTTATTATGTGCATTCATGATCATATAACATCTCTTCTTGTATAAATATTGATTGCATCTTGTGTTTTAATGTCATACCATGTTAGGCTTTTAGGATGCATCATGTTTTACCTTTTTACCCTTGCATGTGTTTTTGGGTTCAAAGGAGTGGGCTCTGCTGTGCGCTGGTCGTCAAGCGCCGGACCAGCGCAGCCCACCACCGCAGATCACCCAGTGGTCTTTTGCTGGTCGTGCGCTAGTCGACCAGCGCAGCCCACCAGCGCCTATGAAAAATGGTCTATGCGCTGGTGGTGCGCTGGACGTCCAGCGCACAACGCACAATCAGGTGCGATTTTTCAAAACGACCTCACTCTACTAGAGTTGCCTATATAAAGTCTTCTATGATTTTAGGTCGTCCAAGAGAGTCAAAAATATCATATATTTTACTTAGAACATTTTTCAAGAGAAAAATCATTCAAAGAACTCTCCTTTAACCACTCAAATCAAATCCCTTTTGCATCATATTTCATATTGCATCTTCTATTACTATATAGAATACATCCATGATTGGATTTGGATCATCACAACTTGCTTGGTAAGATTTTGATTAAGTTCATCTTATTTGATTATTTTATTATCAAGCTATTCTCTTTAATTTACTTGTATGTTTTGATCATATGATAAATACAAGATTAGAGAATTAATTGTGATGAATTGATTGAGTGTTGTATTGTGATAGATATCTAGGTTTTTATAATCTATGTTTATCTAAGCTATTATGACATGTCATTTAGCACTTGATATCTAGGATTGATTTTAATTGATTATCTCATCATACTAGATAAGCATCTAAGGTTCCCTAGCCTTGTTTGTTATTTGAATATTCATACATATTCACATAGGTTGCATAATCTCTTCTTAGAGAATTAAGACTTGAGGCTAAGAGTGCTTAGGCCTCAAGCAAATTGGAATAGGGTTGCTAATAAAGGCCCGTAGGGTAGAAGTGAGGGGTTACAGACCGGATTGTTAGACGGGGTCTACATAGGTTGTAAACTTTATTTCAATTAGTGATTTCGAGTTCCGAGTGTGGCGCACTATATAGCCCGTGGTTTTTCCCAGTGGTTGGGTTTCCACGTATACATTAAGTATCATTTTTAATTCCGCACTATATTACACTTGCTTGTATTTTTGACTAGTAGGATCATTTTCGTAATATTGACTTGTATGCGAAAATTGGGTAATAATAGCTAAAATCTATTCACCCCCCCTCTAGATTAATATATTGATAACACGCCTCGAGTATTTAGTTATTTACAATGTCATCTAGCTCTTGATATCTAGGGTTGATTTAATTGAATATATCATCATTCTAGATAAGCATCTAAGGTTCCCTAGCCTTGTTTGTTATTTGAATATTCATACATATTCACATAGGTTGCATAATCTCTTCTTAGAGAATTAAGTCTTGAGGCTAAGATTGCTTAGGCCTCAAGCAATTGGACTAGAGCCAATTTTTAAAGGCCTGAGTGGTAGAAGTGGGGGGTTATTGACCGGAGTGTTAGACGAGGTCTACATAGGTTGTAAACTCCATTTCAATTAGTGGATTTCGAGGTTCGAGTGTGGCGCACTAAACAGCCCGTGGTTTTTCCCAGTTGTTGGGTTTCCACGTATACATCAAGTGTTATTTAAATTCCGCACTACATTACACTTGCTTGTATTTTTGACTAGTAGGGACATTTTCGTAAAATTGACTTGCATGCGAAAATTGGGTAATAATAGCTAAAATCTATTCACCCCCCCTCTAGATTAATATATTTAGAACACGCCTCTAGAACTTTCAATTGGTATCAGAGCGGGTTTCTAGATTTACTTAGGTGATCCTAGCTCATTTTAGGTGTGTTGTGCATTTGTGTGATTTTTGCTCATTCATACATTTTGCATACATTTCATTCATTCATCTGATACAATGAGTGGATTCGGTGGCAACCATGAGGGTGCTTCAGGCATATGACCTCCCCTCCTCACCGGTGCGAATTATGCCTCATGGAAAGGCAAGATGGAGGCGTATGTGTGCCAAATCCATGATAGGGCATGGATGGCTATTGAAGATGGGTATGCACCTCCTATGATGACTCCCACGAGTGGTGGAGAAGTACTCATGCTTAAGGCTCAGTGGTCACCTGAAGAGTTTGAGACTTCAAAATGGAATGCTCTTCTATGTGCATTGGATGAAAATCAGTACAAACTGATTCAGAACACTAGGATAGCCAAGGAGGCATGGGATATCCTAGAGGTTGCACACGAAGGAACCGACGTCGTCAAGAATTCGAAGCTACAAGTACTTCAAACGCAATTTGAGTTGCTTAAGATGGAGGAGGATGAGTGCTTCAATGACTTTGAAGTCAAGTTGATGGATATTGTCAATCAAAGCCATCAACTCAGTGATCCTTATTCGGATAGGAGAGTTAAGCAGAAAATTATGAGGTCTCTCCTTGCTAGGTTCGAATCAAAAGTGACGGCTTTAGAGGAGAATAGCACATACAAGGATATGAAGCCGAGCGATGTGATTGGAAGACTCCTCGCCTATGAATCTAGGAAGGCTCCTAGTATTTCACCTCCTAAAAAGCAAAAAGGGATTGCTTTGAAAGCTTCCGAGGTTGAGAAGGAGGAAAAAGGTGACTTGGACCAAGACATGGTGTTGCTACTTAGAAGATTCAAGAAGTTTGTCAAGTTCGAGAATAAGGGCTTTGGATCTAAAGGTCAAGACTTGAAGAAAAAGGCTCCCTTCAAGAGTTTTGAGCCTAGGCAAGAGAAGAGTGAAAAGAAAGGGGTCCAATGCTATGAGTGTGGTGGTATAGGTCACATCTCAACCGATTGTGGGAACTTGAAGAACAAGATGGCAAAAGTGATGGCCACCACTTGGAGTGAAAGTGATGACTCTGGAAAGGGAGACAAGTCATCAAGTGATGATGAGCTTACCATCAACTACACGGCTTTTGGGGCCACTTGTGTAGAAGACAAAGTTGTTGGTAAGAATGACTTGACTATAGATCCCATAGTAGAAAAAGATGAAAAAGTAGCTCTATAGGAGATAGGTGTAGCTACTCATTGGGATATGGCTCTCATTAACTCAAGAGACCAAGGTGAAGGTCTTAATGAGGGAAATGACTCCATAGGTGAGATGGAAAGTGGAGGAGATAGCTCTAGTGTAGATGACTCCTCATCTAACTCTACAAATGGAAGTGTAGAAGAAATGGATGTAAATGACTTTATAGTCAAGTGTGAAAGTTCATTGAAGAAGAACAATAGAAAATTGAAGATTTTAGAGGATGAAAATCTAGAACTTTCAACACATAATGACCACTTAAGTAATCAAGTGGAAGCATCCAAGAAGATTGAAGACAAGCTAAGGGAAGAGCTAGCTTTGTCTAAGAGGAATGAAGAAGGGTTAAAAAGAGAGCTTGATGAAGCTATAGAGTCATTGTCTAGAATGACTACAAGCACCAAGAAACTTGACCACATTCTTGGTAGTGGAAAGAACCTTTGTGACAAGAGAGGTATTGGGTATGAAGAAACCAAGGAGATCACTACTCCAACCAAGACCGTCTTTGTCAAGAGTTTGGGCAAGATAGAAGCCTCGCCGATGCACACTCCTAGGAAGAAAATTGATCCAGGACAATGCTCAAGAAGTGCACAAGTGAAGGAAGCTCCAAGGAGACAACCTCAAGCTCAAAAAATTCCTCAACCTAACTTCCCTAAAGCTCATATTCATCAAGGGAAGAGGCCAATCATGCAAAATGGAACAAGGATGTAAGGTTTATAGTTAGTGTTGGCATCAATTCCATATCAAAACATGTTTATCTTGTAATGTTTAGTGGTTAGTATATTGAAGAATTTAGAAGACGAAGGACGCCTCAACCACAATTCATTCAAGAAGCCGGCTTTTAAGAGATTCGTGCATCATTGGTCAACAAAGGTATTAAAGGACCTCATATCTCTTACAAGGCTAGGCACACACACACACATAGCATTCTTGTGTGTTCCTTCATAATTTAATTTCATTTACATATCACTTTCACACACTTGGCAAAATATGCTCATGCATTCATATTATGTTGATAAACTTTGTGTTTTGCATTTTCTAGGACTATGTCCGAAAACTAGCATAGGTGTGTGTCCTTGTATTTGTATGTTTCCATATTTTTGTATTTGGACTTGAACATGCTCTATTATGATTCCTTATTGAGTTCCGATCGTTTTGGTTACTCATTCATGTAGTTTCGAGTCCAAACGATGTAGCTACGCTACTTTTCGTTCTCATTCGTTAAGTAGACTTCATCGACGTTTTCTGAGATGATTTCTCAACCGTTTTTCAAAGTTGTATAGTCGTCGTCGTGCATGAGAGAGTCATGGTTTGTAATCCGGAAACTGATTCAAAATCGAAGTTCGGATGCCCAAGATACGGGCTGAAGAACCGAGGGAGCACGCGAGAGGACAGCCCAGGCCGTGAGGCCACTTGAGCTGGCCGTTGGTGTGGCCGTGGGCCCCACGACCTGGAGGAGCCACTGCCCCCATGTGGGCCACGCGCCCCCCACGGCCAGGGGGTGACGTGGCCTCACACCATTGGTTGGCTTGGCCTTCTCTCTCCTCCTATTTCTTCCCTCTCTCTCTCCATTTGAAAAATTAAGAAGAAAAATTTCAGTTTTCCCGTAAGCAAATTCTCTCCAGATTTCAGATTTTCAAAACACCATATCTTCCTCATCCAGAGTCGGATTTGAGTGATTCAAGTTGGAGAGTGTTCATATTTGAGTCCTCTATCATCTCCAAGTGGTTTGGTGGCTGTTTGATTGTGATTTCTAGTGGTTCAACACTGATTTCCGAACCAGCTGCAGAATCCGAGGTAATGGACTTAACTTTGGGATTTCTTTCTTTTTGACCTTCCATTTGCTTGGGGTTTCTTCTTCTATATATATGTTTATGTTTGGTAAAAGCTATTGAGAAAGATAGCTTGATTATCATTCTAATTGAAAGTCAATTTGTGGACTAATGTTTACTAGATTCTATGATTCTAGGTTTTACATATGTTTGTGAGTTGTATTGTGATTAGAATGGCATCTTAGGTTGTTTGGAACTTAATTGAATTAATTTTGTGTTAAATGACCTTGAGATTTGATTTGATCCTTTGATTGAAGAAATCTAGGATTTGTGTATTTGTTTGTGATTTAGAGAATCTAGGTTTTGATTGATGAAAATCTCAAATCCTTGCTCTATATTTTTGGCTAGAATATTGATTGATTTTAATCTCATATATCTAGCATTTAATTGTATATTGATAGCATCTTGAATTTGTACTTCATGAATATATTTTGATTCAAGTGTTGTATATGTGAATGAGACTTTGAGCGTATGTGTTTGGTGTTTCACATGCTTAGGTTTTTATTCTCGTATTTTGCATCTAGACTTGATTACTTGTGATATCACCTGTTTAGGTCTATTTGTGCCATAGAATGTATTGATCACATGTTCTATGTTGTATTGATTGTTTGCATCATTTGCATTCACATGATCACACTAGGAAGTCCTTGTAAAAGGCATGAAGTCTTGATTATAGTTGGGGTGACTCGGATAGTCAAGCAAGAAGTCTTGCCTAGAGTCGGGATGACTCGGATAGGTAAGCAAGGAGTCATGGCTAGAGTCGGGAGGACTCGGATAGTCATGCATGGGAGGCTCCCTAGAGGCAAGAGTGCCTTGGATAGGGAGTTGGCTATTGTATTGGTAGGCCTAAGTGTATGGTTAGACATAGACTCCGATAGAGCGGGGTACACGGGAGGTGTATGCACTCTTGAGGAATTTCTAATCTACCATCGATGTTGGTTGTGTGTGGTGTCCAATATATGGTGGTTTCGCATCATTGAGGGATTTCACACTTTCCAATAGGGTTGGGTAGGCTTAGACTTCACTAGGTTGGGTGAGCTAAAGATTGGTCACTTTGTGAATGTTCTATGTTTACTTTCCAATAATATAGTACCCAATGGTTGTAGTTCAACCCGTGGATGTTTCCTCCTTGGAGGTTTTACCACGTTAAAAAAATCTCTTGTGTTAATTCTTCCTATCACTTTCTCTTTTATTTTAATTGTATATTTTATTATCTTGATTCATAATATTCATATGTGGTGTATTGTGAAGCAAGACTTTGTATAGTGTGATTAGTGAATTCATTCTATTGATCAATTTTGAATCTATGATTCTTTTGTGTATTGTAATTTTTGTTTAGTGACATTTTGTTCACTCTTGTAACTCATTGAACATCTAATGAAATATAAGCTTATTTTGTTGTTATGTTTATTTGTTCTTATACCTCACATAACTAGTTGATATACTTAGACTTTGATCTTATGATTGTATTATCGTATTGTTTATGTATGTCTTCCTTGGCTTATTGTGTTGTGTGTAAGGCTACCTTGAGGGACAAACGAAAGTTTGTTCAAGGGATTGAAAAAGGCGTAAAAACCTATTCACCCCCCCTCTAGGTATGCTTTAAGCAATTTAACTTCGTTTGTATACTTTCACACACACACACTCACATGTTGAAATCTATTCTCTTTATAAGCAAAATTTCGGATGATAACCGGTTTGACCTTTTTATGGAAAGGCCTAAGATGAATAGATGTTGAAATTGTATGCATGCTTGATTATCAAACTACTTCTTTTCATATACTTGAAGCAAAATCTTCACACACTCACTTTTGCTTAATTAGTGATGCAGCGGAAAATTCAACGCAAAACAACAATCGATAAAAGAAAGGGTAACCGATTCGAATCCGTTGATTTGCGCACGAATACCAGAAGCGAATCCTACTATTAATCTGTTGATCCGCGCACAGATACCAAAATAATAGGCTTCAAAATCGTTGATCCACGTAGGATACCGAATTTGGGAGATAAATAGAGAACACTCTAAATTTTTTATTAATTCAACAACTGATTCTCCGAACCCTAATACAATCTATTTAAAGGAAACAAATTTGAAATCTCCTAAACTCCTAAAGATCCTAAACGAAATCAGGAAAGAATCCCGAATAAAAAACTAAAAACAAATTCTAATCAGAAAAGGAAAATACACCTAATTAAATATATAATAAATGGAAATAAAATAATATGTATTAATTACAAGAATATTTTTAAAATAAAAAATCTTCAACAATATCTTTGATAATCTCTCCTGCATCTGATGCAGCGGAAAATTCAATGCAAACCAACAATCGATAAAAGAAAGGGTAACCGATTCGAATCCGTTGATTCGTGCACAAATACCGGAAGCGAATCCTACTATTAATCTGTTGATCCGTGCACAGATACCAGAATAATAGGCTTCAAAATCATTGATCCACGTAGGATACCGAATTTGGGAGATAAATAGAGAACACTCTAAAATTTTTATTAATTCAACAACTGATTCTCCAAACCCTAATACAATCTATTTAAAGGAAACAAATTTGAAATCTCCTAGACTCCTAAAGATCCTAAACGAAATCAGGAAAGAATCCCGAATAAAAAACTAAAAACAAATTCTAATCAGAAAAGGAAAAAACACCTAATTAAATATATAATAAATGGAAATAAAATAATATGTATTAATTACAAGAATATTTTTAAAATAAAAAATCTTCAACAATATCTTTGATAATCTCTCCTGCATCATTCTCTTCAGGTTGGAGAAAATTCGTCCTCGAATTTTGACAGTTTTAAGAAACAAATAAGTTGGAGATGTTGTTGAATGATGAAACACGGTAACATCGTAGAAATAATCATCAAAAATTGAGTTCCTCTCATATTGCTTGTTTTGGAACAAATCTTCATCGGAAACCGGTGGCTTATCGAAAGCAATGATAACAAGTTCCGTCACATATTCCTCATCGAAAATTGGCGGCTTATCGAAGTCAACAATAACCAGGCTCTGATACCAACTGATGCAGCGGAAAATTCAACGTAAAACAACAATCGATAAAAGAAAGGGTAACCGATTCGAATTCGTTGATTCACGCACAAATACCGGAAGCGAATCCTACTATTAATCTATTGATCCGTGCACAAATACCAGAATAATAGGCTTCAAAATCGTTGATCCACGTAGGATACCGAATTTGGGAGATAAATAGAGAACACTCTAAAATTTTTATTAATTCAACAACTGATTCTCCAAACCCTAATACAATCTATTTAAAGGAAACAAATTTGAAATCTCCTAGAATCCTAAAGATCCTAAACGAAATCAGGAAAGAATCCCGAATAAAAAACTAAAAACAAATTCTAATCAGAAAAGGAAAAAACACCTAATTAAATATATAATAAATGGAAATAAAATAATATGTATTAATTACAAGAATATTTTTAAAATAAAAAATCTTCAACAATATCTTTGATAATCTCTCCTGCATCATTTCTTTAGGAGTCTAGGAGATTTCAAATTTGTTTCCTTTAAATAGATTGTATTAGGGTTTGGAGAATCAGTTGTTGAATTAATAAAAATTTTAGAGTGTTCTCTATTTATCTCCCAAATTTGGTATCCTACGTGGATCAACGATTTTGAAGCCTATTATTCTGGTATATGTGCGCGGATCAACAGATTAATAGTAGGATTCGCTTCCGGTATTCGTGCGAGAATCAACGGATTCGAATCGGTTACCCTTTCTTTTGTCGATTGTTGTTTTGCGTTGAATTTTCCGCTGCATCAGTTGGTATCAAAGCCATCGAGTCTACCTCTGTGCTAGGCTTATCATCCACGGACCACTCCCCGTATCAAAAAAAAAAAAAAATCCATGAATCCCCAAATAAAATTTCCTCCTACCATTCATTGTTTTTCATTGAAGATTATGATAAGTCAGATCCGGTTATTGTTGACTTCGATAAGCCGCCAATTTTCGATGAGGAATATGTGACGGAACTTGTTATCATTGCTTTCGATATGCCACCGGTTTCCGATGAAGATTTGTTCCAAAACAAGCAATATGAGAGGAACTCAATTTTTGATGATTATTTCTACGATGTTAATGATGCAAGAGAGATTATCAAAGATATTGTTGAAGATTTTTTATTTTAAAAATATTCTTGTAATTAATACATATTATTTTATTTCCATTTATTATATATTTAATTAGGTGTTTTTTCCTTTTCTGATTAGAATTTGTTTTTAGTTTTTTATTCGGGATTCTTTCCTGATTTTGTTTAGGATCTTTAGGAGTCTAGGAGATTTCAAATTTGTTTCCTTTAAATAGATTGTATTAGGGTTTGGAGAATCAGTTGTTGAATTAATAAAAATTTTAGAGTGTTCTCTATTTATCTCCCAAATTCGGTATCCTACGTGAATCAACGATTTTGAAGCCTATTATTCTGGTATCTGTGCGCGGATCAATAGATTAATAGTAGGGTTCGCTTCCGGTATTCGTGCGCGAATCAACGGATTCGAATCGGTTACCCTTTCTTTATCGATTGTTGTTTTGCGTTGAATATTCCGCTGCATCAATTAGTATTTTTGATACTTTAGCAATTTTTGATGACATATGAGAGTGATTGAAAATCTTGATGTAACTCTCTTAGATATGTGAAGCTTATTTGCAAATCTAATAAAAATTGCTTGTGATTTGATTGTGTGGTGATTTTTGTGAACATTTGTCTATCTTGATTTTAGATGAGGCAAAGGGGGAGCATAATATGCTAAATTCTTGTTCTCTTTTATGACATGTTGACATGTTCTTCAAGGTTGTTGTTTGTTGGCATTATTTTTATTTTTGATAAATCATGAAGATGCTATGATAAATTCTTGTTCACATGATGATTTATTGAATATAGTGTTTTGCCTTTGTATATGTTTATTGGTTACTTTATTTGTTTCTTTGTTTCCTCTCACCTTGGTTTTTAGTTTGTTTTTGTATAGCAAGATTATGGGAAAAGCAAAGAAGATTGGTGGAAATACTTCTTCAACTCCCATTGACAAGTCCAAACCTACAATTTCTTCCAAAATTTCCAAAGGTAACAAAGTGGATGAATTGGGAATTTTTGGTTGCAAAAAGCTTATTCAAGAAAGAGGTATTGACTTGGACTCTTGTGTTGGATCCTATGTTTATGATGTACTTAAGAGTAGAAATTGGAATTCATGGGTGAACATGTTAGGAATCTCTAATGAGACCGTTGTTAGAGAGTTTTATCATGCTTACAAATCTGGTTCTACTGTGACGAGTGCTACTCTAAGCATAAGGAAAGTTGTCTTTAGAGTTTGTTCTAGGAAGGTTAATGAATTTCTAGACTTGCCCGATGACATTGAATCGGAATTCCTTGATGTTGACATCTTGGAAAACCTTGATTTAATGGGTAGGACTCTATGTGATGATAGTAATTTTGTGTGGGGGAAACGTGCTTTTATTAAGCAAGGTGAGCTAACAAAAATTAGTGCATTTTGGCATTTATTTGTGTGCTCCAATCTTGTTGTTTCTACTAATGCTTCAGAGCTTAATAGAGACAAAATTAAGATTGTATATGCCTTGGTGACTAACAAACCTATAAACCTTGGTGAATTGCTTGTGGAGCAAATTGAAGTTGCGGCTTGTACTAGTCGTTTGGATAAGAAATTGGCTTTTCCGGGGTTTATAACTCAATTGTGCTTAGCTAAAGGTGTGAGGAATCTTGATGGTGATGTTATGCTTCCTCCCTTAGAGAAGTTGAGTGAGAAACGTATGGCATCCATGTCATACAAGGACAAGGGAAAGTCTAATGATGTGTTTAGGCTTTTTGGTGATTCTCTTGATTCTAACCATGTCCCTAGCTCACCCGCTCTTCCTAGTTGGGTTTTAAAATTGAGGAATGAGGTTGAAGAATCTTGTAGGTTGATTGAGGCGTCACAAAGGAAGATTGAAGACCTTAGTGCCAAGTGTAGGGAAAAAATAATGAATAAAAGTGTTACACGCAGCGGAAGCGATACTAAAAACGATTTAGTGACTTTTAAAATTTTTCCTTTATGAACCTTAAACCCTTTTAATCAATAAACATGCATATATATCAACAAAAGTAAATTACCTCTTGTCGCGTGATCCGATTGACTTACGTCGATGGTAATCCGCAAGACCTTCAATCCGAGCACGAACGTGGATCACCTAGGAGCGTGGTCTCCCTTTCCTTTGAATTGCAAACCTGTGAATGGACCAAACAAATACTTTCTTTTCTTTGTTAGTCACAAAACAATAAAAAGAATGTCAAAATTATTCCGGTCACTTTTGAGTTCTCAATCTTATGATCGAAACTCGCGTGAACCTAGATCGATATCGTATACACAAGCTTATTGATGATTAAGCAATTGTATACTATCAAAGAATAATTTTTCACTCCTTTTTGTCTCTCTAGAATAAAAACTCTCTTAGAATTAAGAAGAAGAAAGAAAATAAAAACTCAAGCACCAATTAATTGATGTGGCCGAACCCTATAAGAACATATATAGGTTGGCCGAATTTTTCTTCTTTTTCCTTTAGGGTTGCCGAATTCTATGTAGTATAAGATTAGGGTTGGCCGAATTTCATCATGTCACTTATATAGGGTGACTAAAATTCAACCCTAATTCTTTTTAACTTTATAGACTTCAAACCCTAATCCAACTCTTTTATTTTTATTCTTTTATTTGACTAAATAAAAAAGACTCCTTATTTGATTAAATAAATAATACTAATTTATTTATTTACTTATCAAACAAGTCTTTTACTTTTAGGAAAGATTTGTTTCTTTAATTAAACAATTAATCAATAAATCAATTAATTCTTATTTAATTAAAACAAATGAAATAAAATAATATTTTTAGGTCAAAACCTTAACCTAGCTGCCCCACTTATATATAAGATGGGCCTAATATTATTTTCCTATTTCATTTAATCCATTGGACTTTAAATAAAAAGCCCACATGTGAACCAGACCCATTCTTACTAAAAGAAACAAGCCCACATGTCTTTCGTTAATATATTAATATAATTGAGCAGCCCATTACTTAAATAATGTGCAAATTATATTCTTAATATATTAAATGCAATTCTAGATGGACCCTTAAATTGGTCCGGTAGAATATATCAAGTGATCCATGCAAGTCCGTGTGGATTGGGGATCTTGGCGGGCCATCTAAATTTAAGCTTCAATAGACATAACCTAATCACAATCAACAAATGATTCACTTAGGTCCGATCCATTAATTTTAACTCATTCCACTAAAGAGCTAAAACTGAACTCTTAAATAAAGATAGAAAAGGAAGATGCTCCTCATTCATACCCTAGACAATCATATTGGAGATAGTGTATCCTCGTGATTAATATCAGTAATCGCCAAGAGTTCATAGACCGCCTATAACTCTCCAAGTTACCATATTTACTCATATGACCACGTTTTGAACTTGGATATTTTGACTTGTCCAGAAGCCATGTTTTCAATAGACACTATTGAAAACTCAACGTTGAGATTTAATATCCAATTACCTCAAAACATCCATATGATGATATTATACTCTCATTTTAATTAAATGGAGCCACGATGTCCATATCTATAAATGAAGTCCTCTATCGATTAACAAATGAATATCACCAAACTATCGAGGATAGACTATGCGATATAATCGTACTCATTGATAACTCAAATGATATCACTTGCAACCATAAGTCCATCATTTATCTCAGGATTAAGATAGACTCTCCGATTGTCCTGATAATGAAAAGACTATTATCTACTGACGGTTCTAGATAAAGCTTTTCATTGTGATCCAGTTCAATGCACCCAGTGCACTAGATCCTTTTGCTCGAAGACACTCCGATGATTTTAGACTCATCATATCTCATTTGATCCCACTCAAATGCTAGCAAAAGAATTCTACAACTTTAACAAGATAAAGGTGCCCAACCTTTAACTTAAGTTGTGAACATTATTCAAGACTAACTAAAGAATTGTGTCTACCACATACATATCCAGATGTACGAACAATTCTTCTTTTCCCATAGTCTTTAGACCTTATGATTATTTACTTTGACAATTATAATATAAACTATAAATGCTATACGATTTGTTAAACCAGAAATCACTTTATTAATATGAAAAAGATTGTTAATTACAACATTACACTCTTGCTATTGAGCATAATCCTAACAATCTCCCACTTGCGCTATAGCAAATGTGTCATATCTCTCAAGCCCATATTCTCTAGATGCCCATCGAAACTCTTCTGAGGTAGAGCCTTTGTGAAGGGATCCGCTAGATTTTCTGCTGACGCGATTTTGGTAATCGTCACGTCACCTCTTTGAACAATCTCCCTTAAAAGATGATACTTTCTTTCAATGTGTTTACCTCTCTTGTGACTTCTTGGTTCTTTCGAATTAGCCACTGCTCCACTGTTGTCACAGTAGATAGTGATCTGCTTATTCGCACTAGGAACCACTTCTAAGTCAATCAAGAATTGGCGGAGCCAAACAGCCTCTTTGGCAGCTTCGCATGCAGCAACATACTCAGCTTCCATGGTGGAATCAGCAATACAAGATTGCTTGATACTCCTCCATATAACTGCTCCTCCTCCAATAGTAAACACAGCCCCTGATGTGGATTTTCTGGAGTCAGAATCTGATTGGAAATCAGAATCTGTATACCCAACGGGAACCAAATCCCCTCCAGAGTATACAAGCATATTATCTCTCGTTCTCTTAAGATACTTGAAAATATGCTTGACTGCCGTCCAGTGATCAGGTCCAGGTTTCGATTGAAACCTGCTAACTATGCCAACAGCAAAACAAATATCTGGTCTAGTACAGAGCATTGCATACATGAGACTTCCAACTGCCGAGGCATATGGAACTCTACTCATGAATTGCTCTTCATGCTCATTCTTAGGAACTTGTTCCTTAGAAAGCTTGATTCCATGTCTGAAAGGTAACATACCTTTCTTGGAATCCTGCATGGAAAACCTAGACAAGATTTTGTCTATGTATGAAGCTTGGGATAATGCAATCGTTCTATTCTTTCTATCCCTTATTACTTGGATACCTAGAATAAAACTTGCTTCTCCTAAGTCCTTCATATCAAATTGTTTTGCTAACCATTCTTTTACTGATGTCAATACACCTACATCGTTTCCAATGAGTAGTATATCATCAACATAAAGAATCAGGAAAACCAACTTGTCGCCTTTAATCCTTTTGTATACACAAGGTTCGTCAGGATTTTGAATAAATCCAAAACCTTTGACAGCTTGATCAAACCTTATGTTCCAGGATCTGGATGCTTGCTTTAATCCATATATGGATTTCTGCAACTTGCATACCTTATCCACTTGGCCTTTTTCAATGAATCCCTCTGGTTGCATCATGTAGATGCTTTCGTCAAGACTTCCATTTAGGAAAGCTGTCTTGACGTCCATTTGCCAAATCTCTAAATCTAAAGATGCTGCAATGGATAAGAGTATCCTAATGGATTTAAGCATGGCCACAGGAGAGAAGGTTTCCTCGTAATCGATACCTTCTTTCTGTGTATATCCTTTAGCTACCAATCTAGCTTTAAAGGTTTCCACCTTTCCATCCATACCTCTTTTCCTCTTGTATACCCACTTGCACCCAATGGGTTTTATCCCTTTAGGCAAGTCTACAAGGGACCAGACTTTGTTATCGAACATAGATTCAATCTCGGATTGCATTGCCTTTTGCCAATGGCGACTATCAACATCCTCCATAGCTTCCTTGTACGTATAGGGATCATCGTCGTCCGGGAGATTCTCCACTGATTCTCCCAGACCGATGTATCTTTCGGGTTGTGTTCTAACCCTCCCACTACGACGAGGAATGGTAGGTTGTTGATCTTGTGTTGGATCGGAACTTACAATTGGGTTAGGTTGTGTAACCTCTCGTGGAATTGTATCTCCTGACATCTCATTTAGGACAATTCTACTTCTAGGCACAAAATCATTCATATAGTCCTTTTCCAGAAATTTAGCATTTGTCGAAACAAATACTTTAAGATCTGAAGGACTATAGAAATAATATCCTTTAGTTTCTTTTGGATACCCTACAAATATACATGTTTCTGAACGGGACTCCATCTTTTCTGTCTTTCCTTTTAACACATGCGCAGGACAACCAAATATCCTTAAGTGTTGTAAACTAGGCTTGCGCCCAGTCCACAACTCATGCGGTGTTTTAGGAACAGACTTAGATGGTACATCGTTTAGAATGTATATAGCAGTTTGTAAAGCATATCCCCAAAAAGAAATAGGAAGCGTTGAATAACTCAACATAGACCTAACCATATCCAAAAGAGTTCTATTTCTCCTTTCTGCTACCCCATTTTGTTGAGGTGTACCTGGTGCAGAAAACTGAGAAACTATCCCATTATCAATAAGATATTGCTGAAACTCACCAGATAGATATTCTCCACCACGATCAGATCTCAAGATTTTTATGTGTTTCTCAAGCTGATTTTCCACTTCAGCTTTGAATGCTTTGAACATGTCAAAAGCATCCGACTTATGTCTCATGAGATACACATAACCAAATCTCGAGTAATCATCCGTGAAGGTGATGAAGTACTCATATCCACCTCTAGCTTGAATGCTCATAGGTCCACATACATCAGTGTGTATCAATCCTAAACATTCAGTGGCTCTTGCACCTTTGGCAGAGAACGTCCTTTTGGTCATTTTACCTTCCAAACAAGATTCACAAGTTGGTAGATCATCAACCTTTAAGTCACTCAAAGGTCCGTCACATACCAATCTTTTAATCCTATTAAGGTTAATATGACCTAAGCGTAAATGCCAAAGATAGGTTTCATCTGTTGATAATTTTACTCTTTTATGATTAGGTTCCGTTATTTCTGTGTCTAACGAGTGAGAGATATTTCTATGCAAAAAGTATAGACCGTTTTCCAATGTACCTTGGCAAATAATTTTGTCATTCTTACTAATAATAAAAACTTTATTAAAAGTAACCGAATATCCAAACTTATTCAAACAAGAAACTGAAATTAAATTCCTCTTGAATTGAGGTACATAATAAACGTCTATTAAATCTAAATGCCTTCTAGAATCCAAATAAACTCTAATATCTCCCACTGCACTTGCAGACACTAACGTTCCGTTGCCCAAGCGCAAATTGATTTCATTCTTACTCAGCTTTCTCCTTTCTTGAAACCCCTGCAAGGAATAACAAACATGATTAGTGGCTCCTGAGTCTATGATCCAAGAATCTGTAGAATCAGCCAAAAAACATGTTTCTAGATAATTCAAATTACCTTCTTCCTTCTTGTTCTGGGACTTTGGGCAATTTCTCTTCCAATGTCCCTTTTCACCACAAAGGAAGCATTTCCCTTTGATCTTGGTTACTTTCTTGGTCTCCTTCTTGATAGGCCCAAGTTGCTTTTTCTTCTGTTGTTTCTTGACCTTTTGACGGGCCTTAACAGTAGCAACTTTACCAACCATATGAATCTCTTGACCTTTGCCTTTCACAAGGATCTTTTCAGCACTTTGAACATCTTGCATCAGGCCTTGTAAGGTGTATTCCTTTTTGTTCAAAGTGTAGTCCAATTTGAACTGATCAAAGGAATCTGACAATGAATTGACAACCATATCAATCTTTGTCTCACCATCTATCTCAGCGCCATGCAGTTCAGCAATGTTGAGATGTGCTATGACTTTCATCATGTGATCTTTCACAGCCTGTCCAGGTTTCATCCTAAGATTCATAAAAGCAGTCACTGCCTCTCTCTTAGTCGTCCTAGACTTCATAGCAAACATTTCCTCTAGAGACATCATTATATCAGCAGCGGACTCCATTCCTTCATGCTGCTGTTGCAACACGTCGGAGATAGTGGCCATAATGTAACATTTTGCCATATCATCTGAAGTCTTCCACTGCTCATACTCATCTCTACACATTATGCTAGATTCATTATTAGGAGCAGGTGGTTTAGGAGTAGTTAGAACAAACTTATGTTTTTCACTTTGCAGCAACAACCCAATTTTCCTTTTCCATGTGACATAATTATTTCAGGTTAAAAGTATTATCTTTAAGATGTTCATTAGGGATGGGTTCATGATTTCTGAATATAACAAAACATATATAAGTAAATAATCATGATAAAGCACTTTTAAATATTTATCTTGAATTAAATAAATAACTCAATCATAAAATTCAACGGTGATCTAACACCCATAAATGTTACGCCTCCTTTGGGAGTTCGCACCATTTACTAGTTAGACTAGGTCCCACCTAATTGTTAACATAACAACCAGCGTTTTCAATTTTAGCCTTGCAATTTTACTGACAAGAACTCTTGGGAGGATATCAATAAAATTACATTGAGTGTGTTACCAAGATATCGACCCTCAATTTTCTCTCACGAAAATCCCTCCTTGGGCAGTAGATCTCGTTTGAGTCCATTGTCTAGTCTATCCTTGTAAGGAAGCATGTTGCTAAATTCCATTCATGGACGCCCCTTGGGGGGATTACCAATAAATAATAAAGCTCAACTAACCTTGGAGGCCATAGGTGTTACAAAAACACCTTCTCCCACTCAATTATTTAAGGCGTGTGATTAAATCCCATAGAATGATTTACCGAGTTATCTAGATGCCAATTTAGATACCTAAATCATTCAATGCATGTTCATACCAAAAGAGATATATGCGTGGCACTCCTATTCTATATGTCATGTTATCATACAATAACAAATATTGTAATATTTAAGCATAAATTAAATAGCAACAATTTTGGCCCATCCTAGAAAAACAAGTAAATTACAATTTGTCAGGAATACAAGATCTTCAGGTGGCCCATCAACCATACGCTCATCCTTCGGCCTTCTCCCATGGGCGTGCGCAGCCCACAACCCCACAAAGGGGCTGCCTTGCGCAGCCCATAAGGCCACACAAGGCTGCCATGCGCAGCCCACCAAAGTGTGGGCTTGTCATGCGCAGCCCAATCCACTCCTAGGGTGCGCACGGTGCTCGTACTTGGTTCCGGTTGCTTCGTTTTGCTTCGTGTCTTCGAATCTCCAAGACCTAAATATATTACGGCAGTATATATATAATAAATACTGCAGTATTAAATTTTTTTTTTTTTTTTTAATTCACTGCAGTATTTTTACAAACCAAAAACTGCACATACTAAAAATAAAATAAAAAAAACTGCAGTAACCCTAAAAAAATACTGCACATATAAAAAAATAAAACCTAGCAATCTACCAAGAAGGAATTATGGCGATAATAGACCACCCTTCTTGTTACAACTCCGAAACAAAAATTACATTGAAAATCTAGGGCCAAAATCGAGCAATAACAAACCACATAAAACATATATAAATCCATACATCACATGTAATTATATATTTGAATACCTAGAGTGCCATCTCTTTCTAAACATGCATAATCACAATAAAAAGAAATAGATCCACGTATATATACGTTAATTAATTAAAAGGGTTCAATCTAGGGCTCTGATACCAATTGTAGGGAAAAATAATCAAATAAAAGTGTTACACGCAGCGGAAGCGATACTAAAAACGATTTAGTGACTTTTAAAATTTTTCCTTTATGAACCTTAAACCCTTTTAATCAATAAACATGCATATATATCAACAAAAGTAAATTACCTCTTGTCGCGTGATCCGATTGACTTACGTCGATGGTAATCCGCAAGACCTTCAATCCGAGCACGAACGTGGATCACCTAGGAGCGTGGTCTCCCTTTCCTTTGAATTGCAAACCTGTGAATGGACCAAACAAATACTTTCTTTTCTTTGTTAGTCACAAAACAATAAAAAGAATGTCAAAATTATTCCGGTCACTTTTGAGTTCTCAATCTTATGATCGAAACTCGCGTGAACCTAGATCGATATCGTATACACAAGCTTATTGATGATTAAGCAATTGTATACTATCAAAGAATAATTTTTCACTCCTTTTTGTCTCTCTAGAATAAAAACTCTCTTAGAATTAAGAAGAAGAAAGAAAATAAAAACTCAAGCACCAATTAATTGATGTGGCCGAACCCTATAAGAACATATATATAGGTTGGCCGAATTTTTCTTCTTTTTCCTTTAGGGTTGCCGAATTCTATGTAGTATAAGATTAGGGTTGGCCGAATTTCATCATGTCACTTATATAGGGTGACTAAAATTCAACCCTAATTCTTTTTAACTTTATAGACTTCAAACCCTAATCCAACTCTTTTATTTTTATTCTTTTATTTGACTAAATAAAAAAAGACTCCTTATTTGATTAAATAAATAATACTAATTTATTTATTTACTTATCAAACAAGTCTTTTACTTTTAGGAAAGATTTGTTTCTTTAATTAAACAATTAATCAATAAATCAATTAATTCTTATTTAATTAAAACAAATGAAATAAAATAATATTTTTAGGTCAAAACCTTAACCTAGCCGCCCCACTTATATATAAGATGGGCCTAATATTATTTTCCTATTTCATTTAATCCATTGGACTTTAAATAAAAAGCCCACATGTGAACCAGACCCATTCTTACTAAAAGAAACAAGCCCACATGTCTTTCGTTAATATATTAATATAATTGAGCAGCCCATTACTTAAATAATGTGCAAATTATATTCTTAATATATTAAATGCAATTCTAGATGGACCCTTAAATTGGTCCGGTAGAATATATCAAGTGATCCATGCAAGTCCGTGTGGATTGGGGATCTTGGCGGGCCATCTAAATTTAAGCTTCAATAGACATAACCTAATCACAATCAACAAATGATTCACTTAGGTCCGATCCATTAATTTTAACTCATTCCACTAAAGAGCTAAAACTGAACTCTTAAATAAAGATAGAAAAGGAAGATGCTCCTCATTCATACCCTAGACAATCATATTGGAGATAGTGTATCCTCGTGATTAATATCAGTAATCGCCAAGAGTTCATAGACCGCCTATAACTCTCCAAGTTACCATATTTACTCATATGACCACGTTTTGAACTTGGATATTTTGACTTGTCCAGAAGCCATGTTTTCAATAGACACTATTGAAAACTCAACGTTGAGATTTAATATCCAATTACCTCAAAACATCCATATGATGATATTATACTCTCATTTTAATTAAATGGAGCCACGATGTCCATATCTATAAATGAAGTCCTCTATCGATTAACAAATGAATATCACCAAACTATCGAGGATAGACTATGCGATATAATCGTACTCATTGATAACTCAAATGATATCACTTGCAACCATAAGTCCATCATTTATCTCAGGATTAAGATAGACTCTCCGATTGTCCTGATAATGAAAAGACTATTATCTACTGACGGTTCTAGATAAAGCTTTTCATTGTGATCCAGTTCAATGCACCCAGTGCACTAGATCCTTTTGCTCGAAGACACTCCGATGATTTTAGACTCATCATATCTCATTTGATCCCACTCAAATGCTAGCAAAAGAATTCTACAACTTTAACAAGATAAAGGTGCCCAACCTTTAACTTAAGTTGTGAACATTATTCAAGACTAACTAAAGAATTGTGTCTACCACATACATATCCAGATGTACGAACAATTCTTCTTTTCCCATAGTCTTTAGACCTTATGATTATTTACTTTGACAATTATAATATAAACTATAAATGCTATACGATTTGTTAAACCAGAAATCACTTTATTAATATGAAAAAGATTGTTAATTACAACATTACACTCTTGCTATTGAGCATAATCCTAACACCAAGCTTGTTGTTCAAGATGAAAGGATCAAAGAGTTGGAAAGAAAATCAACTCCAACAAGGCAATATGTGAGATCCGCACACCGTTCTTCTTTCCTTGGTGGCACAAGTGGCTAGAGAGCTTCATGAGGTATATTTTCTTACTCTTTCCCTTTGGCTTCATATCATGTCAAAAAGGGGGAGAAATATGAGAAACACATGGGAGAAATCTAGCTTACTTAGTCTCATTTTAGTTGTTTTATATGTTTGTATATTTGGTATCTAGCTTGAACTATGGCATGTAATATTTTTTTTGTTGTTGAATCTTGGCTTAGAATATTTTGATGGATAGTATGTATTAAGGGGGAGCATACTTGATCCATTTGAACCTATATGTTACTATTTTCTTGCCTAAGATTGGATATTGCCATATTTGTTGTCTCTTGGATATCCTTGTGCTTTCAAGTTCTTTTTAGGTGATATCAAGAGAAGACCAAGTTGAAGTTCAAGACTTGTTTTGGTTGTTAATTTGTGTCTATATGTGTAACTCATTGTACTCATTGTGACCAAATTTTCTTTGTAATTGTTTTAGTGTTTGTTTAGGGGTTTTGACATGGAATTTGCCAAAGGGGGAGATTGTAAGGTTTATAGTTAGTGTTGGCATCAATTTCATATCAAAACGTGTTTATCTTGTAATGTTTAGTGGTTAGTATATTGAAGAATTTAGAAGACGAAGGACGTCTCAACCACAATTCATTCTAGAAGCCGGCTTTTAAGAGATTCGTGCATCATTGGTCAACAAAGGTATTAAAGGACCTCATATCTCTTACAAGGCTAGGCACACACACACACATAGCATTCTTGTGTGTTCCTTCATAATTTAATTTCATTTACATATCACTTTCACACACTTGGAAAAATATGCTCATGCATTCATATTATGTTGATAAACTTTGTGTTTTGCATTTTCTAGGACTATGTCCGGAAACTAGCATATGTGTGTGTCCTTATGTTTGTATGTTTCCGTATTTTTGTATTTGGACTTGAACATGCTCTATTATGATTCCTTATTGAGTTCCGGTCGTTTCGGTTACTCATTCATGTAGTCTCGAGTCCAAATGATGTAGCTACGCTACTTTTCGTTCTCATTCGTTGAGTAGACTTCATTGACGTTTTGCGAGATGATTTCTCAACCGTTTTTCAAATTTGTGTAGTCATCGTCGTGCGTGAGAGAGTCACGGTTCGTAATCTGGAAACGGATTCAAAATCGAAGTTCAGATGCCCAAGATACAGGCTGAAGAACTGAGGGAGCTCGCGAGAGGACAGCCCAGGCCGTGAGGCCACTTGGGCTGGCCATTGGTGTGGCCGTGGGCCCCACGGCCTGGAGGAGCCTCTGCCCCCGTGTGGGCCATGTGCCCCCCATGGCCAGGGGGTGACGTGGCCTCACACCATTGGTTGGCTTGGCCTTCTCTCTCCTTCTATTTCTTCCCTCTCTCTCTCCATTTGAAAAATTAAGAAGAAAAATTTCAGTTTTCCCGTAAGCAAATTCTCTCCAGATTTCAGATTTTCAAAACACCATATCTTCCTCATCCGAAGTTGGATTTGAGTGATTCAAGTTGGAGAGTGTTCGTATTTGAGTCCTCAATCATCTTCAAGTGGTTTGGTGGCTGTTTGATCGTGATTTCTAGTGGTTCAACACTGATTTCAGAACCAGCTGTAGAATCCGAGGTAATGGACTTAACTTTGGGATTTCTTTCTTTTTGACCTTCCATTTGCTTGGGGTTTCTTCTTCTATATCTATGTTTATGTTTGGTAAAAGCTATTGAGAAAGATAGCTTGATTATCATTCTAATTGAAAGTCAATTTGTGGACTAATGTTGACTAGATTCTATGATTCTATGTTTTACATATGTTTGTGAGTTGTATTGTGATTAGAATGGCATCTTAGGTTGTTTGGAACTTAATTGAATTAATTTTGTGTTAAATGACCTTGAGATTTGATTTGATCCTTTGATTGAAGAAATCTAGGATTTGTGTATTTGTTTGTGATTTAGAGAATCTAGGTTTTGATTGATGAAAATCTCAAATCCTTGCTCTATATTTTTGACTAGAATATTGATTGATTTTAATCTCATATATCTAGCATTTAATTGTATATTGATAGCATCTTGAATTTGTACTTCATGAATATATTTTGATTCAAGTGTTGTATATATGAATGAGACTTTGAGCGTATGTGTTTAGTGTTTCACATGCTTAGGTTTTATTCTCGTATTTTGCATCTACACTTGATTACTTGTGATATCACATGTTTAGGTCTATTTGTGCCATAGAATGTATTGATCACATGTTCTATGTTGTATTGATTGTTTGCATCATTTGCATTCACATGATCACACTAGGAAGTCTTTGTAAAAGGCATGAAGTCTTGGTTATGGTCGGGGTGACTCGGATAGCCAAGCAAGAAGTCTTGCCTAGAGTCGAGATGACTCGGATAGGTAAGCAAGGAGTCATGGCTAGAGTCGGGAGGACTCGGATAGTCATGCATGGGAGGCTCCCTAGAGGCAAGAGTGCCTTGGATAGGGAGTTGGCTATTGTATTGGTAGGCCTAGGCGTATGGTTAGACATAGACTCTGATAGAGCGGGGTACACGGGAGGTGTATGCACTCTTGAGGAATTTCTAATCTACCATCGATGTTGGTTGTGTGTGGTGTCCAATATATGGTGGTTTCGCTTCATTGAGGGATTTCACACTTTCCAATAGGGTTTGGTAGGCTTAGACTTCACTAGGTTGGGTGAGCTAAAGATTGGTCACTTTGTGAATGTTCTATGTTTACTTTTAAATAATATAGTACCCAATAGCTGTAGTTCAACCCGTGGATGTTTCCTCCTTGGAGGTTTTACCACGTTAAAAAAATCTCTTGTGTTAATTCTTCCTATCTCTTTCTCTTTTATTTTAATTGTATATTTTATTATCTTGATTCATAATATTCATATGTGGTGTATTGTGAAGCAAGACTTTGTATAGTGTGATTAGTGAATTCATTCTATTGATCAATTTTGTATCTATGATTCTTTTGTATATTGTAATTTTTGTTTAGTGACATTTTGTTCACTCTTGTAACTCATTGAACATCTAATGAAATACAAGCTTATTTTGTTGTTATGTTTAATTGTTCTTATACCTCACATAACTAGTTGATATACTTAGACTTTGATCTTATAATTGTATTATCGTATTGTCTATGTATGTCTTCCTTGGCTTATTGTGTTGTGTGTACGGCTACCTTGAGGGACAAACGAAAGTTTGTTCAAGGGATTGAAAAAGGTGTAAAAACCTGTTCACCCCCCCCCCCCCCCCCCCCCCCCCCCCTCTCTAGGTATGCTTATGTCTTCCTTGGCTTATTGTGTTGTGTGTACGGCTACCTTGAGGGACAAACGAAAGTTTGTTCAAGGGATTGAAAAAGGTGTAAAAACCTGTTCACCCCCCCCCCCCCCCCCCCCCCCCCCCCCCTCTCTAGGTATGCTTTAAGCAATTTAACTTCGTTTGTATACTTTCAAAGGAAGCAAACTAGACCGGTTCAACAACAAAGAAGGTTTGAACTCGCTTAACCACAAAGTCATGGGAAGGCTCCTATGCATGCACAAGGACATGGTATGAATTCTAAATTTATCCCTACATGTCACTTTTATGGTATTAATGGTCACATAAGACCAAATTGCTTTCATTTCATTAAATTATGTAGAATCAAAATCATGATTGAAAAGAGAATGACAAGAGCTAGAATGCATGCTAATAGGAAGGAAAATATTCATATTAATGATCCTATTATTTCTAGAACTCTTGAACCCTTATCCACTAGGAAGAAGAAAGTCATATCTATGTGGATAAGAAAAAATGAACCCGCTTGCTACGAGACTAACAAGTCTCAAATAGGTTCATCCAAGTCAAATGGACTTGGTAGGTCCATAGGACCTCATGACCTTTTTTGATGAAGGATGATGATGACCCCATATGGGGATCTCAACCAAAGAGAGCTATTGCATACTTGTTGCATGCAAATATTTGAAAAATCTTATGCTTCTTTGTTGATTGTTTGAGTAAGCTTGGTTGCACATATGTATATATGTTTTCAATTCTATAAGTGTGAACCATGCTTGTCTACAATCCATGTCATATTTATGTTCAAACATGCATTTTTGGACTAGGAGATTTACATAGGAAATATGATTTGAATGACCTATAGTTATCTTCATGACATGATGATTCCTAATAACATGCTAATGACATATGAAAAGCATGAAATTCAAATGACATGCTCAAATGAAAAAGCATGAATTGATGATTGCAATTTTTAAATGCAAAACTTGTGTGAAAAAGCTTATGAGACTCAAAATGAATAAAGGATCTTGAATCCGTTCAAAGGATTTTAAAATCCAAATGTCTCTCCTTCTTTATTTGTTGAACATGTCTACTATCATACGGGTTTCATTCCCGGAAAAATCAAATAGAGTGCAAAGTTGCTCATGACATGTTTGGCTTATAAAAATGGATATAGTTGCTCATAAATTAAAATCAATGAAAACTCTATATCCTTGCTTTTCTCATGACAATGGTGAAATTGGTTTGAATTCTTATTAGAAACCTTTGTCATTTGCTTTGCCAAATACCATTGTATTTTGGACTTGAATGCTACATGTCTTGTATGCAAAGCATTTTTGATTCACACATTTTATAAAAATAAATCTCCTTGTTTCTCTCCATTTGATAGAGTTGCATAAAGTGCATTTAATGATTATGCAAATGACTTGAATGCTATCATCTCTCTTTGCTAAGTGACCCGGTTGGGGACTACTCCTTTGCCTATATCATGACAAAAAGGGGGAGTAGAATGGTGGTAAGGGGAGTTGCAAATTGTGGTAGCAATTATGCAAGTTGGGGAGACAATACATTGAAGGGGAGTAACCCTTTGAGGGGGAGCATTGCATTCATCAAACATTGCATGATGTTGTAGACTTGTAGTTGTACTTAAATTCTAAGAATGCAAATGCTTGTTTTTATTCTCACTTGATTCATCTCACTTTTTACTTGAATTGGAAAGTATAGAAACTTTGCTTATAGGGATTGATTGTTCTACTTAAGATTGAAGACTTCAAGATTATTTTTATATATCTCTTTGTAATGTAGATAATCATTTGTGACCTGTAGTTTCTATTATGTTGTGAGGAATCAATGTGAGTGGTGGTTTTGTCACGAAATAGCCAAAGGGGGAGATTGTAAGGATTCCCATATCTTGATTGGCTTATTTTGTGGACAAACCACGTATTGGGGATTGCATGTAAGGGTAGCTTAAGTGATTGATATTCAAGCTCAAGACCCTCTCATTTCCTCAAGGTTGATAAGCACCAAAGGTAAACTTCTATGTGCTTAATTTGCTTTGAAGAGATTAGTTGCACACACATATTCACATCTCATGCATAATTCATTCTCTTGTATGTTGTGTATGTGTTGCCATTATGTGCTCATTAATGTTCATTAACATCTCTTCTTGCATGTTAGTTTGATTGCTTATTGCATTGTCCATTGCCTTGTCATGCATAGCCTTGGAATTCTTGCATTACAAAGGGCGCTGTTCAAAGCGCTCTACAAAGAGCTGTTCTGAACATCGCCCACAAGACCTGATGCAAAAATGGTCTTTTAAATGCATCAGGTCTGATGCATTTTGATGTGGCGCTGTACAAAGCGCTGTTCGTACAGCGCCCCTCTATTTTCCCGAGAGAACAGAGTGGAGGCGCTGTACAGGCGCTGTACAGAGGCGCTCTACGTACAGCGCCCAAGGCAAAAATAGGTGTCACTTTTCAAAACGACCACACTTTGGTTTGACACCCTATATATATGCCACTTTGACTTTAGGTCATTCAAGTGAGTTGATTTTCTGATTTCATACTTAGAATATTTTTCAAGCAAAGAAAAATATAAAGAACTCACCTTTAACCACTCAAATCAAATCCTTGTGCATCAAATTACATATTGCATCTTTTATGTCTATATAGAAAGCATCCATGTATAGGTTTGCATCATCACAACTTGCTTGGTAAGATTTTGATTAAGTTCATCTTATTTTAGTATTTTTACTATCAAGCTATTCTCTTTTAATTTACTTGTATGTTTTTGATCATATGATAAATACAAGAATAGAGAATTAATTGTGATGAATTGATTGAGTGTTGTATTGTGATAGCTAATTAGGTTTTTGATTAATCTTGATTAGCTAAGCTATTTGACATGTCATCTAGCTCTTGATATCTAGGGTTGATTTAATTGAATATATCATCATCCTAGATAAGCATCTAAGGTTCCCTAGCCTTGTTTGTTATTTGAATATTCATACATATTCACATAGGTTGCATAATCTCTTCTTAGAGAATTAAGTCTTGAGGCTAAGATTGCTTAGGCCTCAAGCAATTGGACTAGAGCCACTTTTAAAGGCCCGCGTGGTAGAAGTGGGGGGTTATTAACCGAAGTGTTAGACGAGGTCTACATAGGTTGTAAACTCCATTTCAATTAGTGGATTTCGAGGTTCGAGTGTGGCGCACTAAACAGCCCGTGGTTTTTCCCAATGGTTGGGTTTCCACGTATACATCAAGTGTTATTTAAATTCCGCACTATATTACACTTGCTTGTATTTTTGACTAGTAGGGGAATTTTCGTAAAATTGACTTGCATGCGAAAATTGGGTAATAATAGCTAAAATCTATTCACCCCTCCTCTAGATTAATACATTTAGAACACGCCTCTAGAACTTTCACATTCATCTAACATCTTATTGTAATTTGTTACTGTTTTAAGGTGTAGTTTGTTAATACCTTGCATCTTATGCAGGTTGATTCCATCATCTGGAGATGCACAAAACAGAGAGATGAGATCATTTGCACAAAGAGTGTCGAGAAAGATTTCAGATGCCATAGCTAAGGCAAAGGTGATGCTACAAATTGCATCAATAAACTAAACCCTTTAGTAAGATGATCTTTAAAATCTAATAATTAAACCCAAACTTATATCTCTCATATAATAAAAATCTCTCTCTTGTGAAGTAGATTTGGAGCCAAACAACGTTTTTCAATGGTATGTATCCCTTACCCACTTGTTTTTTTTTACAAGGATCATTATGTTTGATATGAAGAATAAGAGATCGATTTCGATTTAAAGTGAAACCCAGCTACTGTGATATTTTGTTCCCAGGTTACATGTCAGTTTTTTTTTTTAAAATTACATGCATGTTATTGTAGACTTTACATGTAACTTAAAAATGAACAGGCATGTAACTTTTGAATGACACTGGCATGTAACTTCTAGTAAGTAAAACTACAGGAATTAAATGAACCGGCATGTAACTTTATTATCAACTGGCATGTAACTTATAGCATGTAAAACTACTGGAATTTTTTTTTGAAATCAGTCTTCCAAATATGGTAATTAAATGAACTGGCACGTAACTTAAAAATACACTGGCATGTAACTTCATTATCAACTGGCATGTAACTTCTAGCATGTAAAACTATTAGAATTTTGTTTTGAAATCAGTCTTCCAAATATGGTAATTAAATGAATTGGCATGTAACTTAAAAATACACTGGCATGTAAATTCATTATCAACTGGCATGTAACTTCTAGCATGTAACTTCTGGCATGTGTTCTCCCATTCCCCCACATGCCTCACTCTTAGACACCATATCTCAGTATTCTTGACTTGATCTACTCTACACCACCTTTTTTTTTTCATTCTCTTCTCACAAAAAGAATATATAATCAAACGAAAATCAGCAACTCATTTCTACAACAACCCCACATTCTTCACTTTCTAATAATAATAAAAAAACCAAAGCAAAAACCAGACATTTGCACTGATTTGAATGATATATGATTAGGCTTTTGTTTCTTTCAAAGTTAGACAAAACATGCAAGTACATTCCAAAAGAAAAAAAAGTGAAAGCTTAATGGGGTTGTGCCTACACAATACTTCCAAAGGAATCATCAGACATGCCATGATCACCACATGAACAAAAACAAGTTGCAGAAGCTTCAAATATTATCAACACAAATGACCAAAGTTAGAAGAAACATGAAAAGAAGTTCAATGAAACAACAAGTGGATTGATAAGAAAATGTCTTAAATATAAGAGAAGAGGTTAAGGAGAATGAAAATGAAAACTCAGACCATTCTGGTATTCTTCTTTTTCTCAATGTAGCTTGTCCCATAAAGCCATATCACACCATCTTCTAGTGTTCCCCTCATGGGTATTCATTTAGTCAGAGATCTTATCTGATGTATTTTTTTTTTTTTTTTTTTTTGAGAATCAAAACTTTATAAGAAGGGACTAGGAGGCACCCAAACACAGAAACAAAGAACCAGTAACACCTTATCTAATGTTTCGATACATGCTTTATTTCATATGTATAGTAGCTTTCGATTTTTCAAAAACTTTATGCAAAAGCATTGCCTATGGTTTCATTCTATGTTTGTGTTGTTATTTTTTGCTTGAAATGAATCAATATCCCTTAAGAAATCCAAATGCAGGTACTGGCAAGTCTAAAAAAACATGACTGTGAAACATCATAGGTAAAGACTGAATATCAGTTTCACTCTCACATTATTTTCTCGGCATTTGGAACAAAGTATTTTGATAGAATTTAACAAAAACAGTCATCATTGTGGTGAGTAGACACTGAGGCATGACATAGCCCCAAAAATTTCCAAACTTAACTTCAAGCTTTCATTTCTCAATGATTATAATCTGTACCCTAATTAGGTCCTATTAATGTCAGTTTTTAAGATTTTATTCAATGAAAAAAAAAAAACACACATACACATACAGTTCAATTTCAACAAATCAGCAAGAACAATCAGACTTGTACAGTGCCCGACCACAAGGGCAGTGACAGTAGCGGCGATGGCAGCCATCAGCGGTGGATTTAGCGGCAACGGCACTCTACTGTGATGGATTCGACGACCTAGACCGACGGTTTCAGCACGAGGTTCGGCGAGGCTGAGAGGTGCGTGAGGTCAGGTGCGGCGGCGACGACAGGTGCAGCGACTGCAACAGGTGCGACGAGGGTAGGTTCGACAGCTTCCACGATAACGGTTTCCAAGAGATCCGGCTTCTCTTTCTCTCTTTCACGATAGGCTTCTCATTCTCTCTTCTTTTTTCTTTTTTCTTTTTTTTTTTTTTTTGCCTGATTTCACTTTAACCCTACCAAAACAACTCAACTTTGATTTTATTTATTTATTTATTTATTTCAAATTTAGGGGTATTGTTGTCCAAAAGTGGTTAAAAGTAACAAAAACAATAAAAAATAAACTTGTGGCTAGAAATAATAAACCCATAAATTTTTTGGCTCTTTATGAATTCACCCCTATAATATATATATATATATATATATATATATATATTTATAGCAAATCACATCTAATAATATAATAATAATATATATTTATAATATTTATATAAATATTATTATATTAAATAATATATAATATATAATATATATAATATATATTATATTATAAAACATTCATAATATATAATTTTTTTTTTATCTTTAATAATTTTTTTTAAACTTTCAATCCACTAATTGTAATGGCAATTACAACCTAGGTTGACCACGTCAAACCTTAAACGGTTACTAATCTACCAATACTACCCGCAGGCCTTCAAGAGTGAATCTAGTCCAATGCTTGCACTCTACCAATGGCAAATACAAGACTTGTCTCTAAAGTGAAGAGATAACACAACCTAAGGTGAATATATGCAATATTCAAGATGCTAAAATGCAAGGTTAGACATTCAAGCTTATCTAGGCATGGATGAGCATGTTAGACATTCCTAGATATCATTTTGCTAGATGATATTCATATAACATAGCTAAATTAGCAAACAAAGTCCTATATGCAATGTCTACCACAATACAACTCACAAACACAATAAAGAAGCTATCTTGAACCTATTCAAGTCATAAAGAAGCAATCTTGTAGAGAACGAACATGTGAAGAATGCAAATGATGTTCTAACTACAAGTCATGTAAGCAAAGATGAAACCCTAAAGAAAATCAAACTAGAACATCCTAGATGACATATCAAGCATGCAAGAAAGATGGGTTTTTGTGCTTTGAGTAATAAAAATGAAGTCTTGATACCTTGGCTTTGAAGTTGCTCAAAAGTGCTCTCAAAGGTGTAATTTTTGCTCTAAAAAACGAGCCAAGACTATCAAGACATATATAAATGGGATCCAAATGAAGTGACATCGTTTTGAAAAAATGACCTAATTTTGCCTTAGGCGATGTACAGGTCGCTGTACGTAGAGCGACTTGAACAGCGCCTTCAGAAGAAGATGAAAGGTCTTCTGCATTGGCGTTGTTCAGAATAGCGCTTTTGAACAGCGCCTGAACAGCGCCGAAAATCTAATCTGCTCGGCCAAGGAAGGGCGCTGTACGTACAGCGCTCGTACAGCGCCTACCAAAAAATGCATCAGGTCTGATGCAAAAAATGACCCATTCTCATCAGGTCTGAAGGGGCGCTGTTCGTACAACGCCTTGTAGAGCGCTTTGAACAGCTCCCTTTGCAACAAATGTGTAAGGATTCCCATATCTTGATTGGCTTATTTCGTGGACAAACCACATGTTAGGGATTGCATGTAAGGGTAGCTTAAGTGAGTGAAATTCAAGCTCAAGACCCTCTCATATCCTCAAGGTTGATAAGCACCAAAGGTAAAATTCTATATGCTTAATTTGTTTTGAAGAGATTAGTTGCACACACACACTCACATCTCATGCTTAATTCATTTCTTGTATGTTGTGTATGTGTTGTTATTATGTGCTCATTAATGTTGATTAACATCTCTTCTTGCATGCTTTACATGATTGCATCTTGTATGACCAATGCCATGCCATGCATGTTCTTAGGATTTCATACATTGTGACAGGCGTTGTTGGAAGCGCTGTTCGTACAGCGCCCATCCTGACCTGATCAAAAATGCATTTTTAAATGCATCAGATCTAATGCAATTTTGGAAGGCGCTGTACGAGCGCTGTACAAAGCGCTGTACAAAGCGCTGTTCGTACAGCGCCCCTCTGTTTTCCCGTGAGAACAGAGTAGGGGCGCTGTACAGGCGCTGTACAGAAGCGCTCTACGTACAGCGCACAAGGCAAAAATAGGGACAACTTTTCAAAACGACCACACTTTGGTTTGACACCCTATATATATGCCACTTTGACTTTAGGTCAATTAAGTGAGTTGATTTTCTGATTTCATACTTAGAACATTTTTCAAGAGAAGAAAAATACAAAGAACTCACCTTTAACCACTCAAATCAAATCCCTTTTGCATCATATTTCATATTGCATCTTCTATTACTATATAAAATGCATCCATGATTGGATTTGCATCATCACAACTTGCTTGGTAAGATTTTGATTAAGTTCATCTTATTTGATTATTTTTATTATCAAGCTATTCTCTTTAATTTACTTGTATGTTTTGATCATATGATAAATACAAGATTAGAGAATTAATTGTGATGAATTGATTGAGTGTTGTATTGTGATAGCTAATTAGGTTTTTGATTAATCTTGATTAGCTAAGCTATTTGACATGACATTTAGCATTTGATATCTAGGTTTGATTTAATTGAATATATCATCATCCTAGATAAGCATCTAAGGTTCCCTAGCCTTGTTTGTTATTTGAATATTCATACATATTCACATAGGTTGCATAATCTCTTCTTAGAGAATTAAGACTTGAGGCTAAGGTTGCTTAGGCCTCAAGCAAATTGGAATAGGGTTGCTAATAAAGGCCTGCTGGGTAGAAGTGAGGGGTTACAGACCGGAGTGTTAGACGAGGTCTACATAGGTTGTAAACTTCATTTCAATTAGTGATTTCGAGTTCCGAGTGTGGCGCACTATACAGCCCGTGGTTTTTCCCAGTGGTTGGGTTTCCACGTATACATCAAGTGTCATTTTTAATTCCGCACTATATTACACTTGCTTGTATTTCTGACTAGTAGGGGCATTTTCGTAATATTAACTTGTATGCGAAAATTGGGTAATAATAGCTAAAATCTATTCACCCCCCCCCCCCCCCCCCCCCCCCCTCCCCCTCTAGATTGATATATCGAACACACCGAGCGTTAATTCGTTCCTTTCAAAATGCACTCCTAGGCCTAATGCATGACAAGGCTTTGGGAATACAAAATGCAATCAATTAGACATGCAAACAATGTGAGTGTGTGCAACTACATCTCTTCAAAATAGAGTAAGTCAAGAAATCCACCTTCCTTGAAGCTCTTGATTCCACAAAGAAATCCTTTGGCACTTGATGAAGTTTTCTTCAATTCTAAGCTACCCTTACAAATTGAATCCCATTGTGATTTTGTCAACGAAATACGCCAATCAAAAGTGAGGCACTTACAATCTCCCCCTTTGGCTATTTCGTGACAAAATCAACACTCACATAGCAACCTCACAAAAACAAAAAATGGTTGGTCAACAAAATTTTCTACATTACAATTAAAGCTCCTAGTCTAAGACTTGAACAACTTCAAGTCAATCCAAGGCTTGTAGAAAATTCCAACCTACACACAACCAACAAGAAATATACCTTGCAAGACCAAGTGAGAGAGGTGCTAGAGACAAGATAAAAAGCAATTGCCAAAGAGAGATCAATATAATAAAAAAAATGTAATCATGTAATGCGATGCAACTCCCCCTAAGTGCAATCATCTCCCAACATGGGTTACTCACTTTCAACTCCCCCTAAATGCAATGCCTAGAAGCACAAAATAGCACAAAATTACCTCAAACCTTACTCCCCCTTTTTGTCATGAGATAGTCAAAGGGAGTCTCCCCTAATAGGTAAGCATTAGCAAGGAGAGCTTGTAGCACAAGCACATATGCAGAATCATATAAGCAATTTTATGCACCTCAATCAAGTAAGAGAGATTCAAGGAGTTTTATTTTAAGAAAAAGTGTGACAAGGATGCTTTGCATGCAATACAAGTTGCATTTAAGATCAAAAGCAATGGTATTTGGCAAAGCAAACAACAAGGTTTCCAATAGAATTCAAACAAATTTCACCCTTTGTCATGGAAAAAGCAAGGATATAGAATTTTAGCATTTCAAAATAAAGAGCAACTATATCCAACTTTATAAGCAAAACAAGACATGAGTGACTTTGCACCCTATTTGATTTTTCCGGGTGAGATACTTGTATGATAGTAGCCTTGTTTTACAAATAAAGAAAGAGAGACTTTGGATATTAAGATCCGTATAGATTTAAGTCTCAATATTGCTTTTGCACACATATTTGCTTTCAACATTTGCAATCAAACATTTCACATTTTCATCTCATACTTTTCAACTAAGCATGTCATTAAAAAAGTCATCATGTCATGGAGATCAATTAAAGGTCATTCAAAAAGTACTTCCAAGTACATCTCCTATTCCAGAAATGCATGTTTGAGCATAAATATGACATGGATTGCAAGCAAGACAATGTAGCACACTTATTAAGAAAATACATATAAGTATGTGCAACCAATCATCTCAAGCAATTAACTAAGAGGCATAAAATATTTTAATGTAGCACAATGCATGATCATGCAACTTTGCTCTCTTTGCTTGAGCTCCCTATATGAGGTCAAGACAAGCCATTTCAACCGAAGTGACAAATCCCAATAGACTTGCTAAGGTTCCCAAATCTAAGGGTGTCTAAGGGCTTTGTAAACAAATCCGCTAGTTGGTCATTAGTTCCCACATGTTCCAATGCAATGGTTTTGCTCTCAACTAGCTCTCTTATGAAATGGTGTCTAATGTCAATGTGCTTTGTCCTAGAATGTTGGACGGGATTTTTAGAAATGTTAATGGCACTCATGTTATCACAAAATAAAGTAAGAGTACCTTGCTCCAAGCCATAGTCGGCTAGCATTTGTTTCATCCACATCAATTGAGTGCAAGCACTACCGGCGGCAATATATTCCGCCTCGGCCGTGGATAGGGAAATTGAGTTTTGCTTCTTGCAAAACCAAGAGACCAAATCGTTCCCAAGAAAAAAGCAACCGCCCGATGTACTCTTCCTATCATCACAATTTCCCGCCCAATCGGCATCACTAAATCCAACAAAACTTGGATTAGTGTCAAAGGAGTACCATATCCCATGATTTAAGGTACCATTCACAAATCGAATGATCCTCTTCATCGCAACAAGGTGAGATTCTTTGGGATTAGATTGGTACCTAGCACAAACACCCATACTAAAACAAATATCGGGCCTACTTGCGGTCAAGTAAAGCAAGCTACCTATCATGCCACGATAGAGACTTTGTTCCACATCCTTTCAACTAGCATCTTTGCTAAGTTTCAAGGTGGTGCTCATGGGTGTGTCACAATGTTTGGCATTCTCAAAGCCAAACTTTTTCACTAGGCTCTTAACATACTTAGCTTGGGATACGAAGATCTCATTATGCATTTGCTTGATTTGCAAGCCTAGGAAATAATTTAGTTCACCAACCATGCTCATTTCAAACTCATGAGACATGACATCAACAAATTGTCTAACTTTGGATTGGTTGGTGGAACCAAATACAATGTCATCAACATAAATTTGAGCTATGAATAGCTCATCTTTAGTGCACTTGATGAACAAAGTCTTGTCAACACTACCTCTTGAGTAGCCATTGTCAACAAGATAAAGAGTAAGGCGCTCATACCAAGCCCTCGGTGCTTGTTTCAACCCATATAGAGCCTTCTTGAGGCGATAGACATGAGAGGGGTGGTGTGGATCCACAAATCCCTTGGGTTGCTCAACAAACACTTCCTCATGCAATAAGCCATTGAGGAAGGCACTCTTGACATCCATTTGGTGTAACTTGAACTTGTACACACAAGAAATGGATAAGAGAAGCCTTATGGACTCAAGACAGGCAACGGGAGCAAAAGTCTCCTCAAAATCAATACCCTATTGTTGTATGTATAAATTCGCCAAACTGACACGTCATCTAAAGGAGCTAACGAAAGATTGCCACGTCATTCATTGACCGGGTCAAGGGAAGGAGTCTGACAAGTCAGGATGATAAAATAGCTTAGACCAGAAGGAAGTCGAAGGCATGGTCGCCAAAACCAAAAGCCTACTCGCCGAATATAGAAGTGTGCTCGCCAAATACGCAATACCCAGAAAATAAAGGTACTCGCTGGACTAGCACACTGAGCTCGAACCGACTCGGCAGAAACACAGAAGCCACAAGGAATCATAAAAAGGAAAGAAGACCCAATCCGTGACAAGAAAGGATCCTAGTACAAATCAACAAGGGGAAACCCTAAGTAAACATGTATAAATAGAACCACCTATCCCACGAGGAAGAGGTTCAGAATTCTATAGAGAGAAAAAAGAGCAATTGTGAGAGATTTGAGTGTGTAACAAAGCAACGAAAACCTAGTATTATTCTTCTGCCCTCAGGGGCGCCGTGGTTTTTTCCCATTCAAGGGTTTTCCACGTAAAACTTGTCTTTTGCATGTGTTCTTAATTTTCTTGCTTGATATTAAATTGATTTAATTGTTGAGTGCGTGGCAATCCAAATTTCACCGTCAACAACCCTCAATTTGAGAGTATCCTTGTGCAACAAGCCTTGCCTTGTTTCGCACAATGTTGCCATCCTCATCGGATTTGTTCCTAAACACCCATTTAGTTCCTATAACATTAGTGTTTCTAGGTCTAGGAACAAGAGTCCAAACCTCATTTCTCTCAAATTGGTTTAGCTCTTCTTGCATGGCAAGAACCCAAAACTCATCTTCCAAGGTTTCATCAACCTTTTTTGGTTCTATTTGAGAGGTGTATCAAGTGTAGCTAATTTGATTAGCTATTTGACGCCTAGTCCTAACACCCTCTCTAACCTCTCCAATGATATCATCCTTATCATGGAGCTTTCTAACCCAAGGAGCGGGTTCATTAGAGTCCAAAGGAGGAACTCTATTAAGAGGCAAATCATCCTCTTCATCTTGGTTTGACTTCACACCACTTGAAGTCTCACCACTTTCCTTCAAAGGAGGGTCATCCACCTCACAAACATCCTCCTCATGGTCATCATGTTTGGGCCTACAATCATTAAAGACAACATTTGATGATTCCATAACACTTTGAGTCTTTAGATTAAAAACTCTATAGGCCTTGCTATTAAGTGCATACCCAATGAAAATACCCTCATCGCTCTTGGCATCAAACTTGCCAAGTTGATCCCGGTCATTTAGTATATAGCACTACCTCCCAAAGATGTGGAAGTAGCTCACATTGGGTTTTCTACCCTTCCATAACTCATAGGATGTTTGTTTAGTCCTGGGCCTAAGGAAGACTCTATTCCCTATGTAGCAAGCTGTATTGATGGCTTCGGCCCAAAGATTTCTAGGGACTTTGTTGCTAAGCAACATCACACGGGCTATCTCTTGGATGACTCTATTCTTCCTCTCAACAACACCATTTTGTTGAGGAGTCCTAAGGGCCGAAAATTCATGGGAAATGCCTAAGCTATTGCAAAAATTTTCAAACTTAGCATTTTCATATTCTTTCCCATGATCACTTCTAATTTTCTTAATGCTTTTAATGTGAGAAGTTTTCTCATTTTGAATTTTGACACAAAGCATTTTGAATTTCTCAAAGGCTTCGGACTTTTCTCTAAGGAAGTAAGTCCATGTAAACCTAGAGAAGTCATCAACAACAACAAGAATGTACCTTCTACCACCTAAACTTTCGGTTTGAATAGGACTCATAAGGTCCATATGGATGAGCTCCAATGGCTCTTTGGTGGAGAGGTATTTGCCTTTCTTGTGCACACTCTTAGTTTGCTTTCCTTGTTGACAAGGTCCACAAACTCCCTCAACCTTTTTCCCAAACTTGGGAAGGCCCCTAACAACATTCAATCTATCAAGGACTTTCAAGTTCCTATAGTTCATATGGCCAAGTCTTTGGTGTCACACCTCAATTTGCTCACTAGTAGACAAGTTACAAGAGATGAGATTAGACTCAAGACAATAGCGATTGTCACTTGATCTCTTGCCTTTCAACAAAACTTGCCCATTTTCCTTAAGAATGGAGCAATCAACTTTTCCAAACATAATCGAAAGCCCTTCATCACTTAAATGTGATTTATTAATAAGATTGGCTTGCAAGCCATCAACATAGAAAGCATTGGGCAAGGAGGGTAAACCGGGAATGGATATATTACCTTTCCCTATGACCTTTTTCTTAGATCCATCACCAAAGGTGACAAACCCACCATCCTCCATCACAAGAGTTTCAAAGAAACTCTTGTTTCCGGTCATGTGCCTAGAACACCCACTATCAAGGTACCAAGTGTTAGAGGCATTAGCTTTCAAGGCAACTTGGGCCACATAGCAATAATATTCATCATTTCTACTCTTCCTAGGTGAAACATGGTTATTCCTATGAGCCATTGGTCCATTAGCTCTAAGATTCCTAGGTGCATGCATTGTGGCTCTTCTAAGCATATTTTTCTCAATCATACTTTCTGTTCTACACAATTTAATATACTTAAAGCAATTTGGCCTAATGTGACCTTCTATTTTGAGTTGCTATTGGATGTTAAGGCAACTCTCTCCTTTATGGTTGAGCCAAGTTGGTATGTGATCAGTCTAATTCTATGCTTATATTTTGCCCTTTTTGCCTATGTTTATGCTTGTTTCTTGGGTCCTTTTGGTGGGTTGATGTGTTTGTTAAGTCTTTGCAGGTCTCTTTCCATAGAAATGTTGATCGGATCTTATTTTGGAGATGATGGAGTCAAAAGATGAAGAAATGCCAAAAATCCCCATTTACCGCGGCCCATGCCGCTCATCATACCAGTGCACCATCGGCGGTACACTAGGCGGTCGAGGAATGCCCATTTACCGCGGCCCATACCGCTCAAGAGGCATATGCCTCTCAAGCGGTCCATACAGCGAGCCAGTCCAGAATGTTGAAGTTGGAATTTCCGCTGCCCATGCACGTGCCCACCCAGCAGCACGTCAAGCGGTGGACCGTCTCCGCGTTTTCTCAAAACTGCAGAAGACCTAATAAAAGGAGAGGAAGGGAGAAAAAAAAGTGTGCCGACTTTTAGAGACAATCAGATCGAGATTCAGAACCACCATTCTTTCATTCTTTCATTCATTCCATCATTATAAGATTATTGGGAACAGGAAGACGACGGAGATATCAAGTTAGAAGCATCTCACCATAATGGGTTTTATCTTCATCTCTTCTATGTTTTTGTTCTCTCCATTGATGTGTAACTAAACCTCTAACTAGGGGATTGATGTAACCGATTTTGGATAACTCTATGTAATCAATTAGTCTATCTTTTGTTAATCAATTGGGTTTTAGTCTTGTCTATTGAATTAATTGCTCTACATTATTGATTCATATTATTTTGTGGCCTCAATTGATATGAGTTTGTGATTTAGTTTATCCATGAGATTAGGGTTTAGATGTGAATGGCTTTTTCCATCTAAATCACAATCATAAGCTTAATAGATTTGAAAGTTAATGTTTGCATGGCTTTGTTGCATTGATTTGGCTTAGAGTTTTGTTCCAAAGGATTTCGTTACTATCACTTGACACATGGCCTTTGTGCGAGTGGTGGGAAGGAGATTTGTTCTTAATTGTTTATCAAAACAAGCCCTAAACTTTATTGAAGTGTTTAATGAGACTAATTGAGAGCATTGAGTGTCTAAGAAAGGTGCATCGATTCCCTAGTATTTCTCTCCATATATTCATTCTTTGATTTGATTATTCTCTAATTTGATTTTAATTGATTTTAGTTTTTAGTTCAAGTAGTCATAATTTAGGTTAATTTTAGAGTTAAACAATCTTCCAAAGAAAAGCATTATGCAATTTAGTTTTCGCATTTAGAGTAACCTTTTGCTAGATTAATTGGTTTTGACTGATAAAATCGCCGATCCCAATGAACGAACTTTCTTAGTAAATTGAACACAGATTTTACTGCATCAGCATGTCTTCTAGGTTGAGCATGAAAGACCCCATGTTGAGCTTGTGGGATCCTTTGTTGTGGAGGTCTTGGTTGTGGGGGTCTTGGTTGAGGAGCTCTAGGTTTAGGAGCTCTAGCTTGTGGTGGAGCTCTTATTGGAATCCTTGCTTGTGCTTGCTTGGAAGATTCACCAACTTCAACCCACTTGGTTGATTGTTGAGGGGTTTAAGCATTATCAACCTCCTTGCTCTTGACAAAAGTTGTCTTCTTCAAGGATGTGGCTTCCATTTCTTCCACATATCCTAACCCCTTCTTGTCATTAGGACTCTTCCCACAAGATAGCATCTTGTCAAGCTTCTCGGTTCCGGAAGTCATCTTAGCAATCAACTCATTTGCTTCCATAAGCTCTTTCCTCAAGCTTTCTTCATTTTTCTTGGCCAAGACTAACTCCATCTTCAACCCTTCTTCCATCTCTTTTACCTTACTCATTTCCTTGCTCAAATGAGTCACTTTGGAAGTCACTCAAGCTTCTCCCCTTTCAAATTTTGTATCTCCTTTTTCTTCTTCAATCTTGAGTTCTCAAAAAATCTCATGAAGTCATCATAGTCCATCTCTTCATTAAACTCAAAATTGGACATTGAGGAGTTGCTCCCACCATTTGAGTCATTTTCATCTTCTTCTTCTTGCTTGTCCTCTTCCTCTTCTTTATCACTCATAACTTCATTGCTATTGTGAGAGGATGAGAAGGCAATGAAGTTGGCAGCTTGGTCTTCATCATCATCCGAAGACTTGTCTTCATCTTCTAGGTCATCACTATCACTCCAAGTAATCGCCATGGCTCTTCCTTTCTTCTTCTTCAAATTAGCACACTCAGGAGCAATATGTCCAAACCCACTACACTCATAGCATTGGACACCCTTCTTATGGTCTTTCTCTTGAGCTTGCTCCACTTTCTTGAAAGGAGCCTTCTTCTTTACAAACTTTCCCTTGAAGCCAAACCCTCTCTTCTTAAATCTCATGAATTGCTTGAACTTCTTTGCCATCAAAGCAATTTCTTCATTCGAGTCTTCTTAATCCTTTTCAACCTTGACACTCTTCAAGGCAAGACTCTTTTGCTTCTTTGGAGATGTAGATGTAGGATCTTTCCTAGATTCATAGGCCAAGAGCCTTCCAATAACTTCACTTGGCTTCATTCTTGAGTAGTCACTATTTTCCTCCAATGCCGTCACTTTGGATTCAAACCTCTCGGGAAGTGACCTCATGATCTTTTGCTTGATTCTTCTATCCGAGTAGGGATCACCAAGTTGGTGACTTTGGTTCACTATATCCATAAGCTTCACTTGGAAGTCATTGAAGCACTCATCCTCTTCCATCTTTATGGTCTCAAATTGTGTTTGAAGGACTTGGAGCTTGGAATCCTTAACCACATCGGTTCCTTCATGAGCCGTCTCTAATATATCCCAAGCTTCCTTCGCTATCCTTGTAGTTTGAATGAGCTTGTATTGGTTGTCATCCATGGCACATAGGATTGCATGCATGGCTTTGTTGTTCCATTTTGAAGCCTCAAATTCCTGTGGAGTCCATTGTGCCTTCGGCTTGAGGACTTCCTCTCCACCTCCCGTAGGAGTCATCATAGGTGACGTGTATCCATCTTCAATTGCCATCCATGCCCGGTCATGAATTTGACACACATATGCTTCCATTTTTCCTTTCCATGAAGCATAATTGACCCCGGTGAGCAAGGGGGATCTTGTGCTAGAGGCACCCTTACCTCCAATTCCATTTCCATTTCCACTCATTGTGTTTGGGTAGAATGAAATGAATGCACACACAACAATGCAAACAAATGCAAGAGACTCTAACAAGAGCAAGGGATCTCCTAATTATGTTAAGGAACCCGCTCTGATACCAATTGAAAATATATATTAAGCATGTCTAATATAATCTAGAGGGGGGGTGAATAGATTTTAATTAACTATTACCAATTTTCGTGATTAGTCAATTTTCTATGAACAACCCTTAACTAGTCAAAGAAAAACAAGCAAGTGAATAAAACAAAAAATAAATAACACTTGAGTTTTTACGTGGAAACCTACACAGGGAAAAACCACGGGCTGTTATGTGCGTCACACACGAACCTCAATCCACTAATTGTAATGGCAATTACAACCTAGGTTGACCACGTCAAACCTTAAACGGTTACTAATTTACCAATATTACCCGTAGGCCTTCAAGAGTGAATCTAGTCTAATGCTTGCACTCTACCAATGGCAAATACAAGACTTGTCTCTAAAGTGAAGAGATAACACAACCTAAGGTGAATATATGCAATATTCAAGATGCTAAAATGCAAGGTTAGACATTCAAGCTTATCTAGGCATGGATGAGCATGTTAGGCATTCCTAGATATCATTTTGCTAGATGACATTCATATAACATAGCTAAATTAGCAAACAAAGTCCTATATGCAATGTCTACCACAATACAACTCACAAACACAATAAAGAAGCTATCTTGAACCTATTCAAGTCATAAAGAAGCAATCTTGTAGAGAAAGAACATGTGAAGAATGCAAATGATGTTCTAACTACAAGTCATGTAAGCAAAGATGAAACCCTAAAGAAAATCAAACTAGAACATCCTAGATGACATATCAAGCATGCAAGAAAGATGGGTTTTTGTGCTTTGAGTAATAAAAATGGAGTCTTGATACCTTGGCTTTGAAGTTGCTCAAAAGTGCTCTCAAAGGTGTAATTTTTGCTCTAAAAAACGAGCCAAGACTATCAAGACATATATAAATGGGATCCAAATGAAGTGATATCGTTTTAAAAAAATGACCTGATTTTGCCTTGGTCGCTGTACAGGTCGCTGTACGTAGAGCGACTTAAACAGCGCCTTCAGAAGAAGATGAAAGGTCTTCCGCATGGGCGCTGTTCAGAACAGCGCTTTTAAACAGCGCCGGAAATCTGATCTGCTCGGCCAAGGAAGGGCGCTGTACGTACAGTGCTTTCGTACAGCGCTCGTACAGCGCCTACCAAAAAATGCATCAGGTCTGATGCAAAAAATGACCCATTCTCATCAGGTTTGAAGGGGCGCTGTACGTAGAGCGCTTTGAACAGCGCCCTTTGCAACAAATGCACTCCTAGGCCTAATGCATGACAAGGGTTTGGGAATACAAAATGCAATCAATTAGACATGCAAACAATGTGAGTGTGTGCAACTACATCTCTTCAAAATAGAGTAAGTCAAGAAATCCACCTTCCTTGAAGCTCTTGATTCCACAAAGAAATCTTTTGGCACTTGATGAAGTTTTCTTCAATTCTAAGCTACCCTTACAAATTGAATCCCATTGTGATTTTGTCAATGAAATACGCCAATCAAAAGTGAGGCACTTACAACCATGTTTGGTTAGATGGAATGGAATGGAAAGAAAACCATTCCATTTGTTTGGTTTGTTAAAATGCAATGAAATAGTGATTTCATTGGAATTAGGATTCGACCATTTTGGTTGAATGGGCATTCCATCCAAAAACCAATGGAATGCCCTTCCATTCCAAACTAAAAATTTTATTCCATAAATACCCTCATATGCCCCAACTTCATTCCAAAAATACCCTCCTTTCCAAAAATAATATATTATTATTATATATTATATTATATATTATATATATGTATTATATATTATATTATTATATATATTATATATTATATTATACAATATATATATATATATATTATTACATGTATTATATATAATATATATATATATATTATATATTTATAATATATATTATTTAATATATTAAGAATATATATAAGAAAATGTTTGTTATTTGTTGACAGTTTTTAACTGTCAACAGTCCTTGATAGTTAAAAACTGTCAAGAAAGTTAATACTAATTATATATATTATACTACTATATATATTATATATTATTACATATATATTGTATAATATATATAATATTAATGTATTAGTATATATGTATTATATTATATTAATATATATATTATATATATTATACTATTATATATATTATATTATATTTATTATACTATTATATATTATATATATTATATATATTTGTGGTAGCCAGAAATGGTCCATGGGCCCAAAGCGTAACAAAGCCCAAACCTTATAATCAAAAGACCCAACCCAGGCCCGTTGGGTTGGTCGATCCAACAAGTATCAGTAGCACGACTTGGTCTTCGAATGACCAAGTCAAGTCTTCAGTTAGGTTTGGTGGGTAACTGGAAGAGAGAATCTCTCCCAGTATCCCCCCAAATCTCGCCCACGATCATCACATGACCAGTGAACGTTGGAGTCACTTCCACTACTATAAATAAGAGGGCTTCTCTACTAAAAAGCTCTCTGAACTCTCCCAAGAAAATAGATATTACAATCTTGATCTTAACTCCGATCACCGGAACCTATCTTTCAGTCACCTAACTGCTTTGCTCAGCCCAAGCATACCTAAGGCTAATTTCAAGCCCCAACCTTTCTTGTTTCTTTATATTATATTACTGTTTCAAGTTCTTTTGCAGGTTCAGCTAATCCCAGACGACCATTCGTAGACGACAGCCGAGGTCATTCATCCACTTTCCGGATCAGTTGCTTTGGGCCTGATTCAACCCGACCCACTCGACATACCAAGTCGATCGACCACCTACAGTTTGGCGCCCACCGTGGGGCCCATTGCAACTACCTTTGAGTCCAAATCAATCAATCCTAACTACAACTCAACATGGCCGGAAATGGATCAAACCCAACCGTCGAAGAGCAGATCGCTATACTGAACGCCCAAATGACCGCCAGCACCGAGAGACTACAAGCACTCGAAGCGGAAAATGCGGCAATCCGGGCGACAAACGAAGAATTGAGAATGCTGGTCGACGGAGTAGTTCCAGATTCAGCCACTTCGGAGCATCCAGTCCCTACGTCAAACGATGATGACAACGTCGACTGACATACTCGGAGAGTTCCAGGGAACCCCATTGCACCAGAAGCAAATCCGGTCGACCATCAGAATCGACCAACACCTCAGACGGCAAGGGTTGAGATCGACCTCAACGACATACCGGCCAGAAATGATGCTGTGAACGAACACGAGCAGCCGATAGATCAACAACCAGACAACGTCCCTAAGGCGGTTATGTCTCTCCAGTCGACACCCGGAGTGGTAAAACCGAGGCCAGACTTAAATTTATCTGCTAATCTAGACTTTTCTCGCAGGTTTGCAGAAATGGAGGCTCTCATCCAAAGAATCCCAGGAGTCCCAGCTCCTATCAAGAAAAGCACCGCAAATAGCTTCGCTGACTCACCCTTCGTCGATGCAATTGCTCTCGTGGAAATGCCTAAGAAGTTCAACTTCCCAAATATGAAGCAATACGAAGGAACAACCGATCCGGACGACCATATAGCACAATACAAGCAAAGGATGTTCACGGCCGCAATCCCACGCGACCTTAGAGAAGCATGCATGTGCAAGGCCTTCGGATCCAGCCTTAGTGGACCTGCCCTTCAGTGGTACACAAATCTACCTAACAACTCTATTGATTCTTTTGCGCAGCTTACAGACACATTCGTGGAGCAATTTGCAAGCAGTCGCAAGTTGGAAAAGCTGTCGGACGACCTCTACACCATAACGCAGAGAACCGGCGAGAATTTGCGAGCCTACGTCGGACGTTTCAACAGAGAAAAAGTGCAAATCCTTCACTGCAACCAGGCGACTGCCATCTACGCCTTCAGAAAAGGTCTCAGGTTCGATTCTGATTTATACAAGGAACTTACCAAATACCCTTGCAGGACAATGGAAGACGTACTGGCCAAAGCATGGGCCCAGATCAAGTGGGAGGAAGATGAGGCAAACTTCGTTGGAAGAGCCAACAGCAGTTACTATGGAGGTCGTCGAAACGAGAGAATCGATAGAAAGTCGAACGACAGACGGTCGGAACCATACCCGACAAGTGACAGGAGAAAAATCCAGTCGCGGCACGAAGGCTCTGGTGAGAGGAGCACTTACGGGCGCGGTATTCCAAGGTCGAGTCGACCGAAGGTGGAAGCACCAGAATACCTCCTCAGCATCGAACCGGTCGACCTCGTTGCAGTTATGAGAGAAATGGGCAAGACAATCAAATGGCCACGAAAAATGAACGCCCTTCCCGAGCATAGGGATCCAAAACTTCGATGCGAGTTCCATGGTGATCACGGCCATCGCACGGAAGACTGCATCGCCTTAAAATTCGAAGTGGCCGAGCTCCTGAAACAGGGACATCTACGGGAGTTCTTGACCGACAAGGGAAAGCAAACTTACGCCAGACGCGACGACCAAAGGTAGACCGGTGCGGTCGACAGCCCACCAGATCCTCCTAGGCAAGACAGGGTGATTAATTGCATTTCCGGCGGATCTGAGGTCAGTGGTGTAAGCTACTCGGCAGCCAAGAGACACACACGACAGGTGTCAAATGCAGAGATTCAGCCAAATCGAGAGCACCCATCCAAAGTCGACGAAACCGTCACCTTTCGGTCGACAGACAAATCAGATTTGTTTTCTCCCCACCATGATGCTTTAGTTATTTCTTTGCATATCGCTAATTGTCTAACTAAACGCATTTTAATTGATAATGGCAGTTCATGCAACATATTGTTTAACAGTGCTCTGAGGGAAATGCAGGTCGACGAATCGAAACTCAGTCGTCGAACGACTATGTTGACCGGATTCAGTGGAGAGCAAAAGAGTACGCTAGGCGAAATTGTGCTACCAGTCTACGCCGAAGGAGTCAACCTGTACATCAACTTCCTAGTGCTCGATTGCCAATCCCCTTACAACGCAATACTCGGCAGACCCTGGATACACGAGTTAAAAGCAATCCTGTCGACTTACCATTAACTGATCAAGTTTCCAACCAAGTGGGGAGTTAAGGAAATTAAAGGAGAACAACGAGCCGCAAGAGAGTGCTACCAAAACGCTTTAAAAAAGAAGAAACATGAATTATAGCAATTACAGGAAGCCACGGTCGAGTCGACTCCAACAAAGCAAAAAACGGAGGAACTCGACGAGGTATCAATCGACCCAGACCAACCAGATCCGAAAGTATTCATCGGGTCGAGATTACCAGTCGACATCCGGAAGCAGTTAGTCGAGTTCCTGAGGGAGCGCCGCAACAGCTTCGCCTGGTCGCACGAAGACATGATCGGAATCGACCCGGAAGTAATGGTCCACCGACTACAAGTCGACCCAGACCATCAGCCAGTTAAACAAAAGAGAAGAAAGTTCGCTCCCGAAAGGAACAAAGTGATCAACGAAGAAATACAAAAGCTGTTCGACATCGGTTCAGTGAGAGAAGTAAAATATCCAGACTGGCTGGCCAACGTCGTCGTGGTAAAAAAGAAGAACGGGAAGTGGCGAGTCTGCATCGACTTCACTGATCTCAACAAGGCATGCCCCAAGGATTCATTTCCGCTTCCACACATCGATATGCTGGTCGACGCAACTGCAGGGCATGAATTATTGAGCTTCATGGACGCTTACTCCGGCTACAACCAGATTCTAATGCATCCAGACGACCAGGAAAAAACAGCCTTCGTCACTGAAAGAGGTATTTTTTGTTACAAAGTAATGCCCTTTGGTTTGAAGAATGCAGGTGCAACGTATCAGAGGCTAGTCAACAAAATGTTCGCCAAGATGCTTGGATCAACGATGGAAGTCTACATCGACGACATGCTGGTCAAATCATTAGTCGCCCAGCAACATATCGACCATCTTCGGCAGTCGTTCGACGTACTCGACCAATATGGTATGAAACTGAACCCTACTAAGTGTTCTTTTGGTGTGTCTTCAGGAAAATTCCTAGGCTACCTAGTCACTCAAAGAGGCGTCGAAGCTAATCCAGATCAGATTCGGTCGATCGAAAATATCGAGTCGCCTAAATGCATGAAGGACGTTCAGAAACTAACCGGTCGAGTAGCAGCGCTGAACCGATTCATATCGAAGTCGTCCGAAAAATGCCTCCCATTCTTCAACATCCTCAGGAAGAACAAAGCATTCGAATGGAATGATGACTGCGAGAAAGCGTTGCAAGATTTGAAGACCTACTTGAAGTCGCCCCCATTACTGTCGAAACCAAAGGATAACGAAGTACTGTTCATATACCTGGCCGTGTCTAATACAGCCGTAAGTGCAGTATTAGTCAGAGAAGAGGAAAGTAACCAGCATCCAGTCTACTATGTAAGCAAGACTTTGCTCGACGCCGAAACCAGGTATAGTCGATTTGAGAAGCTAGCCCTTGCTCTTGTGATGGCAGCCCGCAAACTCAGACCATACTTCCAATGCCATTCGATTAAGGTACTAACCGCTTATCCACTCAAAAATATACTTCACAAACCTGAACTTTCAGGTCGACTGACGAAGTGGGCAGTAGAACTCAGCGAGTACGACATCAGTTTCCACCCGCGATCAGCGATGAAATCACAGGTATTAGCCGATTTTATTGCGGATTTTACCCCTGGTGAAAGTGTGCAGGTCGAACGAGAACTAGTGGCACTGACAGAAACGGCTGCACCCGGTAAATGGATCCTGTCGGTCGACGGATCAAGTAGCATCAAAGGAAGCGGATTAGGATTGGTACTTGAATCCCCACAAGGAGACATACTGGAGCAGTTGATCCACTGTGGATTCCATGCAACGAACAACAAAGCCGAATACGAAGCCTTAATCGCCGGGCTCGACCTCGCAAAAAACCTGAATGTGAAAATCATTAAAGTACGAAGCGACTCTCAATTAGTCGTTCGACAAATAAACGGCACATATGAGGCTAGGGACCAGAGAATGTCGTCCTATCTAAACAAAGTCAAACAGCTGCAGTCGACTTTCGACGAGTTTTCAATCGAGCAAATACCCAGGTCCGAGAACACACGAGCAGACGCACTAGCAAACCTGGGTTCGACAACGACAAACAATTCAAAATCGGTTCCAATAATCCATCTCATGTCTCCATCAATTCAAGAATCAGAAACAGTGGCACCGGTCGACAACGGAAGAAGTTGGATAGAGCCGATCTTCAATTACCTCCAAGCAGACATTCTGCCAGACGACAGAGTGGAAGCAAGAAGGATCAAGGCAAAGTCAGCCAAGTTCTGCATACTATATGGCAAACTTTACAAGAAATCATTCACAGGCCCATATTTGAGGTGTGTGACCCCTCGAGAAGCGTACGACGTCCTGAAAAGTTTGCACCAAGAAGAATGTGGAAATCATTCCGGCGCCCGTAGCTTGTCGAACAGAGCCATCACAGCAGGATACTACTGGCCGACTATGCGAGTTGACTCTCAAAATCACGTCAAATCATGCGACAAATGCCAACGCTTCGCACCAATATCACATCTCCCCCCAGGTATGTTGAATTCAATTTCGGCCCCTTGGCCTTTTATGAAATGGGGTATGGATATTGTAGGTAAGCTACCAGCTGCGCCAGGCGGTGTCGTCTACATGTTAGTCCTGACAGACTACTTCACCAAATGGGTTGAAGTCGGGGCGTATCAGCAAGTACGCGACACTGAGGTACGCAATTTTATATGGAAAAATATCATATGCAGGTTCGGGGTTCCAAAGGAGATAGTGACCGACAATGGATCCCAGTTCATTTCGTTCGACTTCAAGAATTTCTGCGACAAATACGCCATCAAGTTAAGCTTCTCAACTCCACGATATCCCCAAGCGAATGGACAAGCGGAGTCGACCAACAAAACAATCGTCAACACACTGAAGAAGCGACTGGAAGCCGAAAAAAGCCAGTGGGCAGAGAAACTTCCAGAGATTTTATGGTCATACAGAACTACCCCACGACGGTCGACAGGAGAAACCCCCTTTTCACTCGTCTACGGGTCAGAAGCAGTCATCCCAATAGAAACCAGGTTGTCGACCGCCCGCAGCGAGAATCCTAATGAGGAACAGAACAACTTGGAGCTCAGTTTCGAACTTGACCACCTCGACGAACGACGAGATCGTGCAGCCCTTCGAACTCAATCGTACCAACAACAAGTCGCTCGACACTACAATAAGAAGGTTAATGTCCGAGTCTTCAAACTCCACGACTGGGTACTACGACGAGTGTTCCAAAATACAAGGGAGGAAGGCGCTGGCAAGTTAGGGCCTACATGGGAAGGACCTTATCAAATAACAGATGTCGTCGGACGAGGAGCATACAAAATACGAGGCCTCGACGGTCGAGAGCGACACAACAGCTGGAATGCGCTACATCTAAAACAGTACCATTTCTAAACTAGTAGTTTCAATTTCTGAAATATTATTTTTATCGACAATTCCCTATTAATGAAATCGACCCACAAGGAGCAATGATGACTACTTAGTGCAACTAAGTGCAAAACTAAGCTCACAAAATTATATAATTTAACTGTCGACATCAACAAGCAACCACTGTCTTAGTTCAGGTACGACGCTCGCAACCTTCGACCCGGCGTGAAACTCTCAACAAATTGCTATGCCAAACACATGTTAAGAGTTGGGGGAGTAGCACTGGGGACAAGACAAATGACGATTTTACACATGTCGACTGAAAACGTGTCGACTGACAACAAGGCGTGCCCAAACATGCATAGTATTGGGGACAGATGTCGAATGAAAACCAAATATGAAAAAACGCATGTACGCGATATTCTGTAACAAGACCTTGTCGACCCAGAAAATAACGCATGCACGCGATACTGCAACAAGGTCTTGTCGACCAAAGAACGCATGTACGCGATACTGTAACAAGGTCTTGTCGACCAAAGAACGCATGTACGCGATACTGTAACAAGGTCTTGTCGACCGAAAAAAACGCATGTACGCGATACTGTAACAAGGTCTTGTCGACCCAGAAAATAACGCATGCACGCGATACTGCAACAAGGTCTTGCCGACCAAAGAACGCATGTACGCGATACTGTAACAAGGTCTTGTCGACCGAAAATAACGCATGCACGCGATATTCTGTAACAAGGTCTTGTCGACCAAAAAACGCATGTACGTGATATTCTGTAAACGAGGTCTTGTCGACCATGAACACGAGAAATCGAATCTAAATTACAGTCATCGACAGTGAAATCATACTGCAACTTTTTCGATCGACTCATATATGGGCGTAAATTTACAGGCTTATATCACAAGTCAATCAAATCATTTATATGTAAGTTTACAGGCTTATACATTTTATTGCCCAAGTCGATCAATTCATTTATATGTAAGTTTACAGGCTTACGCAATTTTATTACCCAAGTCGGTCGACCCGTTTATAGGCGTAAGTTTACCGGCTTCTCATACAAACTTTCTGTAAATCGACCGACTCATTCAAAGGTATGGGTATACAAATTTATATCAAACAAGTCCAAAACCATCACTGCATAGAAGAGTCGAAACAAAAACGGAATTAAATGGAGATAGAAATTTTTTTTTATGGTCGAAGTCGACCGTAAACATTCGTTACAAATGCGAATTAGGAGTGACAACCAAATCATCGACAAGTTACAAAAAAAAAAAATATTTTGGAGCATCATTCAAGTGGTGGATCGGCAGCATCGTCGTTCGGGCTGGTCGACTGTTCGAGGCTCTTATCAGCGTTCTCCCCTGCGTCTGCCTCTTCTTCAGGTGAAGGCTCCTCCAGCCTAAGCATTTCTTCGCAAGCGTCGATCACCTCTTGCATCTCTTCTTGCTTCCAGTCGACATGCTGGCCTGACAGATATTCTTTAAACAACTCTGCCCTGGCCTTGCATATCGCTATGGAGGCGATCGACGTGAGCTCATCCTCTAAACCAGCGACCACGCCCTCCTTCTCTGCGACCATCGCCCTCGCAGTCGTCGACTCTTCAAGGTAACGATCTCTCTCCTCTTCCGTGCTCTTTAACTTAGTTTCTAGAACAGAAACCTTCTGCTCCAGGTCTTTCAGGCGAGCAGCAGCTGTGGCTTTCTCTGCTCGGAGAGCTTCGTTCACCTTCTTTAGCTTTTGGCACTTGTCGTTGGTCGACTTGTACCTGTCACGTAGGTACAACTGCGTCTGCAAAGCCTGCAAACACCAAATATCATGAGTAAAAATAAAAGGAGGCGGTACCAGTTGAAACGACATGTCAAAATAAACTACCTGGAACGCTGAGAGTACGCCCGTATCAATAACTTCTTCAGGCTGCTTCTTCTTCAAAATCTCCTCATCAGCGTCGAGGAGGAATTCGCTCGACCTGGATAGGAATCCAGCAGGATCCCCGAACGACGAGATGCCAGAAGAGAGCAGCACCATCGATGAATCAGGCTCGAAGATATCGGTAGCCTTCTTCTTCGAGCTGGACCCAACCTTCTTCCCAGAGTCGACCGACGAATCCTTTCTTTGCCTCTTCCGTCCTACAGGACGCTCAGGGGAAGAGGTGTAAATATGTACATCTTCAGCAATCTCACCTTCCTTCGCCTTGTCGGCCGACGGACTCTTCTTTGATGCCCGCTTCTTTGCCATCTCCTCCTTCAGACGCAGCATGGCATCAGCATTTTGGGGCAGGCGTGTCTTCGCGTTCGACATCGAAGTTACTGCGAAACGACGCTCAGTGTCAGTAATAGGCGGCAAGATAATCATTTTACAACCAAGTATTTCAAGACTTCTTCTAATCCAAACATAGGATGCGAAGTCCTTCACTAAAGGATACGGTCGCCGCGTTCTATTCAAAGTCGACCACCGCCACAGACAGCTGTTCCTAAGCTTACCATCCGCAAGCAATACTTTGCAGCTCCGTTGTTCAGGAGGAATGCTCAATATCTTTTTTGTGATGTCTGTGGCACTCTCGCTCGTCACATCATTTTCGGCGCGCGTAATCTCTGCAAAAGAGTTTCATCTACTGTTATAACGACTATCATACTAGCAGATATATTCATAAAAGAAATATCGTACGACACTAACCTTTCCGGTTCCAAATTCTCCTCAGCACATATTGTGATGCTCCCCATGGGCCGTCAATTGGCGGACCCTTCGCAAAGAAGTATGCGTCCTTCCAAAATCGGTCGTTCGAGGTCGTGTCAACAATAAGCCTATTAGCGAAATTCCTAGGAGTCAATATGTAACGACCCCGGTCGCCTACATGCTCATTTAGAAAGTAATTATGCAGCACACACCCCAACCCAAATCTTATATTATGCGTCTCTTGCAGAACCGTCAGGCTCAGCAAGATTCTCCAACTATTTGGCATCAGTTGGCCAGGGGCAATATCAAAATATTTTAGCAGTCGACGCACCAATTCAGGGACTGGAAATCTGAAGCCTAGGCGTAATGTGTATTCGTAAAAACATGTCCACCCAGGTATATCCCAATCGGCTCGTTCACGACCTAGAGGGGCACGCAGTTCGACCGACTTGGGAATACCATACATCGTCCGCAAGCCGTCCAAATTCCTATGGGCAATCAAACTTGCTGGATTTACATCCAAGACTCCTGTCGCTCGACCAGAAGTGGACGCCTCCGCATTATTTCTACGCGGGGAAAATTCGACCGGTGTTGCTATCACACGAACACCACCCCCGTCTAAAATACCCGCGACATTTATGTTGACGATTTCTGACGGATCGCGAACCGTGACTCGTCTATCGACACTCGTTGACCCACTATCAACACCTTCAGACCCAGCCCCCATGTCACTATCAGACCCTGATTGAGACGAAATCGAAATTGGCTCGTCGCCCGACATATCTCCAAAAAATAACTGACATGCAAAAAAGAAAAAGGGCGCAGGTCAGTCAAGCCAAAACGCTACTATCACAACCTAAGGTTTCTAGATCAAAAAGAAACCCCTCGGTAGTCTACATCACGAAGCCTTAGATGAACATTGATCTAGAATCCCATAAAGGCAGTCTACTCACAAAACGGGTACTCTATCAAAGCTAAATGACGGCCCTAGTCACAACGACACCCACGCAAAGCAGAAACAGCATATACATTCAAAAACAACATGGCAGCGAATCAAAATATCAAGAGCTACCAAGAGACATCGAGAAATATCAAAAAAAGAAAGAAAAACACACTGAGGGATATCAGAATCCAAGATTCACATACAAAGTAAAACGCAAAAAGAACAGAATGTGTACTAACCTTGAGGAAAATGAAGGAATCTACCGAAGATGGATCACCGGCACTTCGCAGAGAAAGAAAAGCAAGGAGAGCAGCAAAAGAGGAGAGCTTTCAGAGAAAGAAACCACCGGAAACGTACAAGATAAGTTCTTTTTGGGAGAGGAGAGGTTTACTTATAAAACCAACTCTCCCTATAACCCTAGTTAAAACGTCAGCGCCTTTTCAACTACTTAACCTGACGTGTCAACTCCCCGTCAGTTTGATTAACCCAGGTGAAGTTACCAGTTTTAAATTTCAAACACCTTTATCGAGAACTGCGCATGGGTTTAAAAGCACCTGACGTCATCATGGGAAACCTAAACGTTCCCACCTAAACGAACCATTCGCTGCATCTCAAGACCATCTGCTGTACCTCGAGATGAAAGTCGAACGACAAAATACTCGACGCCCGTCGAACGACAACCCCCTCTTTCGTAGCGTCAGTCCCCGTACGGATACGTCGAATAGTGGCCCAAGAACGTCTACTCTACTCAATGAGGGGTCGACCGACAAAGTAGTCCATCTAGCGCAAGTCACTCTCTAAATCAATAGGTTACTTCTTTAGAGAGTGGGGGACAAGCTGTGGTAGCCAGAAATGGTCCATGGGCCCAAAGCGTAACAAAGCCCAAACCTTATAATCAAAAGACCCAACCCAGGCCCGTTGGGTTGGTCGATCCAACAAGTATCAGCAGCACGACTTGGTCTTCGAATGACCAAGTCAAGTCTTCAGTTAGGTTTGGTGGGTAACTGGAAGAGAGAATCTCTCCCAGTATCCCCCCAAATCTCGCCCACGATCATCACATGACCAGTGAACGTTGGAGTCACTTCCACTACTATAAATAAGAGGGCTTCTCTACTAAAAAGCTCTCTGAACTCTCCCAAGAAAATAGATATTACAATCTTGATCTTAACTCCGATCACCAGAACCTATCTTTCAGTCACCTAACTGCTTTGCTCAGCCCAAGCATACCTAAGGCTAATTTCAAGCCCCAACCTTTCTTGTTTCTTTATATTATATTACTGTTTCAAGTTCTTTTGCAGGTTCAGCTAATCCCAGACGACCATTCGTAGACGACAGCCGAGGTCATTCATCCACTTTCCGGATCAGTTGCTTTGGGCCTGATTCAACCCGACCCACTCGACATACCAAGTCGATCGACCACCTACAATATTATACTATTAAATATTTAATATATATTATGTATTATATTATATTAATATATATATTATATTATTATATATATAACATAATATAATATATAATATATATATTATATTATATAATATATATATTATTATATGTATTATATATATATTATATATTAATATATTAAATAATATATATTATATATTTATAATATATATATTATTATATGTATTATATATAATATATATATGTATTATATATATTATTTAATATATTAATAATATATATAAAAAATGTTTGTTATTTGTTGATAGTTTTTAACTGTCAACAATCCTTGACAGTTAAAAACTGTCAACAAAGTTAATAACTGTCAAGAATTGTTGACAGTTAAAAACTGTCAACAAAACCCAATTTTCTTACAGTGATGATTAAGTCTCCTGCTATTTTGAGTTTATATTTGGTTCTTCGTGGATTCTGCATTTTGGTAGAACATGAGTTTATAGTACCTTAATAATTAGTATTTGCTTAATTACCAAAAAGCAACAAACATGAAAATTCAAATCCGAATATTTGAACACTTAGAGTTGGATTTTATCTTCTTTTATGATTAATTTTTAAGTTTCAAGCTATTTTAAGTTTATAATTGATCTCTCCGTTTGTTACATAACTAATCTTTGCTGTAAATGGATTCCGTATTTGGTAGAATATGAATTCAAGTAACTTAATTATTATTATTTTTTATTCTGAAAATATAGTAACTTAATTATTAGTATTTGCATAATTAGAGAAAGCATTGAACACTTACGTTAGTTTTTCCTTATATGAAATTAATTAATGAATCTGTTGAGACAAAATATAAAAAGCAATAAACATGAAAATCCTAATCCGAATATTTGAACACTTAGAGCTGGATTTTATCTTCAATTATGATTAATTTTTAAGTTTTCTGCTATTTTTAGTTGATATTTGATCTATCCGTTGGTTACAGAACTTATCTTTGTTGTAAATGGATTCTGTAATTGGTAGAATACGAATTCATAGTAACTTAATTATTATTATTTTTTTACGAATATTAACTTAATTATTATTATTATTTGTTTTGAAAAAATAGTAACTTAATTATTAGTATTTGCATAATTAGAGAAAAGCATTGAACACCTACATTGGTTTTTCCTTATATGAAATTAATTAATGAATCTGCTGAGACAAAATATAAAAAGCAATAAACATGAAAATCCTAATCTGAATATTTGAACACAAAGAGCTGCATTTTATCTTCATTTATGATTAATTTTTAAGTTTCCTGCTATTTTTAGTTGATATTTGATCTATCCGTTGGTTACAGAACTAATCTTTGCAGTAAATGGATTCTGCATTTGGTAGAATATGAATTCGTAGTAACTTAATTATTATTATTTTTTATTTCGAAAAATAGTAACTTAATTATTAGTATTTGCATAATTAGAGAAATCATTGATCACCTACGTTAGTTATTCCTTATATGAAATTAATTAATGAATCTGCTTAGACAATATATAAAAAGCAATAAACATTAAAATTATAATCCAAATATTTGAACACTTAGAGTATCTCCAATGGTATAAGCAAATTTGGATCTTCAAAAGTTGCTACCTCAGCATTTGAGGATTGTTTACAGGGATTGCTAAATTTAATGATTGTATAGTCCACAATGATATACTTGTAATGGTACATTATTTATTTTATTTTTTTGCCAAAAAATTAAAAATTAAAAAAAATAATAAAAGATAAGAAAAGGTATATAATATGGGTATTGATCCATTCGTAATGAAGAGAGGAATTTTACCTGATTGAAATTTTTAGAGTCGAAATAATGATGAGATACATAGGTGATCAGAGAAAAAAAAAAGAAAAAAAAAAAGCCACAGAAGAGAGAGAAAGAATAAAATTACAACAGTTATTTTGGGTTAAGTTTAAGAATAAAATTACAACAGTTATTTTTGGTTAAGTTTGTATTTGATGGTTGAAAGTCAATCTTTAAATTTGATTATTGATAACTGCTATTGCTAAATTTTGGTGACTCTATTGGACAGTGTTTATTGAATAAATAATCAAATTTTGATTAATCCCCTACTTTTGAGGATATCATTGGAGGTGCTCTTAGAGCTGGTTTTTATCTTCATTTCTGATTAATTTTTAAGTTTCCTGATATTTTTAATTGATATGTGATCTATCCGTTGGTCACAAAACGAATCTTTGCTGTAAATGGATTTTGTATTTGGTAGAATATGAATTCATGGCGCGTTTACTAATCAAGAATAGATGGAATCGGAATTAAGTTCCACTAGAAAGGGAATGAAGGGGAATCAGAATCAAGTTACTAAATTATATTCCAATTTTTACTAATAATTTAGGAAACAAAAACATAATCAAATTTATTCTATTTCATTCCAAGTTTTACTAACAACTAAGGAATCAAAATGATACATAATTGATTACAAAAATACCCGTGTGTATAAAACATGATGAATTTTTTTATTTAATTATAAAACAATATATTTTATATTATTAATAACACTATAATTATTATATTAACATCTTTATATTGTAATATTTGAACTAATTAGAAAAATAACTATTGAGTAACTTGATAAAAAAAAATGCCACAATAATATATATATATATATATATATATATATTGTTATCTGCCTAAAAAGGCAGGGGTCCAAAGAAGAATTTTCCATCATTGCCAAAACCACATAAAGTATAGGGATGCTACTGGGAGCATCCGGCTACCTTGGGAAGAAGCCAGGATCAGTATACCCATGCACGCCATTTGTGAATTAGGATCGGGGTCACCCAGATCCCCAAGTACCATGAAACATTGAAGTCAAGGTCTAGAGGATCCAGCTACCACGCCATCCCGGTTGCCTGATACCTAAAGAGTACTAGTATCGTGGTCCAACAGAGCATAAATACCCATGTATCACGATTCCCTCCTAGAACCGATCTACTTGGAAGTAGGGATCATGGTAACAAAGGAGTTTTCAATACGTCAAAAGAGAAGGCTATCAAGGAAGGAGAGACCGGTATACCAAGGGATCAGAGCCAGGTTACAAAAAGAACATCATGCAATAACATCTGAACACCACAAAAGTTGACCTTTTCCCGCCATTTGTAAACTCCATTTAAAATGGGATTTGTCAACTTTGTTGTAAGGTTCCTGTTTATTGATTGGCTTATTTCGTGGACAAACCACATGTTGGGGTTTGTTGTTGTAAGGGTAGCTTAGGCTCTCAAGACCTCAAGAGAAGAAGCACCAAAGGTAAACTTCTATGTGCTTAATTTGACTTGAAGAGATTAGTTGCACACACACACACTCACATGTCATGCATTGTTCTTATTTATATGTTGTGTTTTTATTTGTGCTCCTTATTGCTTTAAAAAGTCTCTTCTTGTATTGTTTGTTGATTGCTCTTGCTTGTTGTACCTTAAAATGTTCTGATTTAAGGTTGCAAGATACAGAGCAAATCGGCGTCCTGTTCGGCGGTTGGTGACTGCAGAACAAGGGCGCATTTTGAAGTGCTTTGTTTCTGGTCCAGATCGGCGCCCTTTGGTTCGGCGTTTAGTGGCCGCCGAAAAGGGACCAGTGTGTCAGGTCAAATCGGCACCCTTTGGTTCGGCGGCCTATGGCGCAGAACTAGGCGCATAATTGTTAGTCAAACTCGTTTGACTGAATTCGGCGCCCTTTTCTACGGTCCGTGTCTGCAAAATCAAGGGTGCAGAAACGGCGCTTTTTAGCAAATTTGCAAAAACGGCACCACATCACTTATGGCCTCTATATATACATCTCTATTCTTTTAGGTCAGGTGGCTGAGTTCATAATTTCATATATTTTACTTAGAACATTTTTCAAGTAAAAATTCACAAAGAACTCTTCTTTAATCACTCAAATACATTCCAAAGTGCATCAAAGATCATCTTGCAATCATCCATGCATGGGTTTGCATCATCACATCATCCTTGGTATGTTCTTCACTAACTTCATCTAATTTTAGTGTTTTTCATATTAAGAAATCTCTTTATATTACTTGTATGTTTTAGATCATATGCTAAATACAAGTTAGAGATTATTTGTGATGAATATGATTGAATGTTGTATTGTGATAGCTAATTAGGTTTTGATTATTCTTGATTAGCTAAACTATTTGACATGTCATTTAGTTTTTAATATCTAGGATTGTTCTAATTGGATATTCATCATCTTAGATAAGCATATAGGGTTTCCCTTACTCTATGTTGCATTTGGATATTCTTATATTCACTTAGGGTGTTATTCTCTTCATTGAAAAAGTAAGTCTTGTGTGTAGCTTTCGGGATTAGGTTGCTTAGATCGCAAGCAAATCGGATTAGGTTCACTTATACTGGGATTAGGTAGGTGTGTGATTACTTCCAGGATTAGGTTGTAATCGTTTTACACATTTAGTGGATTCGAGGTTCGAGTGTGGCTTACCTACTAGCCCGTGGTTTTTCCCGTGAGGGTTTCTACGTAAAAATCAAGTGTTATTTAATTTCTACATTTTATACTTGATTTATTGCTTTATCTAGTTAAGGGTAATTTCGTAATATTGTCTTCACATGAAAAATTGGGTAATAAGTTTAAAATCTATTCACCCCCACCTTCTAGATAGTTTTATACACAATGTGCTATAATTTGTTTCATTTGTCAATATCACCAAGAAGGGAAACAAATCACTTGATTTTGTGACTATTCCCGTGCCTAAACGAAGCCACCATTAACGTCCTTTTAATTGCTAAATTGATTGACTGAATTAACGGAGTGGACAGCAAGGAAAGGGACCTATAAATATTACAAGACTCTCGAAAGATAGGGGATCCAAGTTGATCAGAGCTTTTTCCACTTATCGACTAGCACGAGTTCACCATCGCCTATTTTGTCAGAAATCTCATACCTAAACCCCTTATAAATCATCATTGTATCATGCCATTGTATTTCATTGATCAATAAAAAGAGCTATTCACCGATCTTCATGATATATGTATTAGTTTGTCTTCATCTCTAATCATTTCTATACTTAACCTATTTTTGCTGAGAACATATAGGTATCACCAAACGCGCGCTCAGCGCCCTACGCCCTAGGCCGTGGCTGCCTAGGAAACCAATCGGGACACCATGGAACAACAAGCCACTGCTTTTCTAGAAAGCATTCACCTCCAGACGATCACCTAGGGAATACCCTTTGAAGTACCCATGACCACCGAAAAGGCTGGACCTGGTACCCGATTACCAGTCTTCGATAGACTTGGACCACAATTTCTAGTTCCAAACCACCCCGTGAATTTCAGACGTCGATTAGTAAAATCATTGTTTGATATCCCTCCCAGGAGGAACCGGCCAACAGCAAGACCAGTAGCAAAGGAGAGAGCTCTACAACCCGATGCCGGTGGAAGTACCACACCAAGAAGGAATCCTTGAGGGAACCATCCTTAGAGAAAGGGGCGTAATGTGGCAACCGTAGTGTCAGAAACCTCAGACAATGAAGGTTCAAAAACCCGATCCAAGAACGATGGACCCAATCACCTCGAAGACTAGATGACCAAGATAGCCAAGGCGATCGAGGAGTTAAGAAAGGGAAAGCACCGAGGTACGCGGAAGGAGCCATTGGGACAGATGAATGCACCGTTCTTAAGAAGGATTAGGGAGGCAAAGATACCAACCAAGTTCAAAATGCCAACCGAGAAGTGTTCCGGATCAGAAGACCTTTGAGCCACTTGGAAAGATTTGGACACTAGATGAAGATTCTGAACGCCATTCGGTCGGTGATGTGTAGAATGCTCCCCTCAACCCTAACTGATTGTGCAAAGACTTGGTAATCAGTCTATTTCTATACATGTTTTAGGCCCTATTTCCTATTATTTATGCTTTGTTCTCGAGTGAATTAGGGTGTTTAATATGTGTTATAGGTAAAAATCGTCATAAAGGACACGTTATCACCATAAGAAGCCACATAAGCAGGAGTCAAGAGAAGTCAACTCGAAGGGGCAGAAATCCCCCAAGGTAACTTACTCGGCAAAGATTAAAGCAACCCGATCACAAACGAAGAGAATCGGCTAGGGCAGCAAAGCCTGCTCGAGCATGCTCGGGATTCGATAAAAAAGATAGTCACCAGCATTCACGTCCCGAACGCGTGGGTAAAATCAGCAACCAGCATCCCCACAATAAACAACGGTGTGGCTGCCTAGAGTTTAACAAGGAAACAAACAGGTTTCCCACAAATAGAGGAGAAGGAATCAGGCCCAAACTCGGACTCAACCAAATCGGGAAACATGTTACACCCAAGAAGGAAACAGAATCCATTTAGGACTGGACAATCGCCCAAAACTTGGGGCGTAATATGACAACCATAGTGTCAGAAACCTCGGACAATGAAGGTTCAAAAACTCGATCCAAGAACGATGGTCCCAATCACCTCGAAGACTAGATGACCAAGATAGCCAAAGCGATCGAGGAGTTGAGAAAGGTAAAGCACCGAGGTACGCAGAAGGAGCCATTGGGACAGATGAATGCACCATTCTTAAGAAGGATTAGGGAGGCAGAGATACCGACCAAGTTTAAAATGCCAACCGAGAAGTGTTCCGGATCAGAAGACTCCTTGAGCCACTTGGAAAGCTTTGTACACCAGATGAAGATTCTGAACGCCATTCGGTCGGTGATGTATAGAATGTTCCCCTCAACCCTAACTGATTGTGCAAAGACTTGGTAATCGGTCCATTTCTATACATGTTTTAGGCCCTATTTCCTATTATTTATGCTTTGTTCTCGAGTGAATTAGGGTGTTTAATGTGTGTTATAGGTAAAAATCGTCATAAAGGACACGTCATCACCATAAAAAGCCACATAAGCAGGAGTTAAGAGAAGTCAACTCGAAGGGGCAGAAATCCCCCAAGGTAACTTACTCGGCAAAGATTAAAGCAACCCAATCACAAACGAAGAGAATCGGCTAGGGCAGCAAAGCCTGCTCGAGCATGCTCGGGATTCGATAAAAAAGATAGTCACCAGCATTCACGTCCCGAACGCGTGGGCAAAATCAGCAACCAGCATCCCCACAATAAATAACGGTGTGGCTGCCTAGAGTTTAACAAGGAAACAAACAGGTTTCCCACAAATAGAGGAGAAGGAATCAGGCCCAAACTCGGACTCTGCCAAATCGGGAAACATGTTACACTCAAGAAGGAAATAGAATCCATTTAGGACTGGACAATCGCCCAAAACTTGGGCACCACGGCACCCACAAACCCTAGTAGCATTATGTATAAATACCCCTATAACACACAAAATAAGGGGTACGCGAGAATTAACAAGAGAGAGCAGAGTGTAATACTTTGTAACAGTTTTTCATAGTGGATTTTACTTCGTTGCTAAGGCAACAACCCGTGGATGTTTCTCCGGTCATCGGAGTTTTACCACGTAACTATGTTTATTATTCTTCTTGGTTTTGATATTCTTAATCATTCCCATTCATAAAGTAGGATAAACTGAAATCGAATCGTTGACTGGGTGACCACGAAAAATCATCGTCAACAATTGGCGCTAGAAGGAGGGGGATCTAAAAAACTTGTGAAGCAATGGCCGGCGAAGGAGATGGTAGCGATTCCAGATACAATCAAGGATTACCAACTAACGAGTTGGAGGATGACGCCACCCTCAATACTGTGGATGTAACCTTAGCGACTGCAGATCAGTCAACTGCCCTGGCTGGTATCCAGCGTTTCCCTCCAACTAATGAAGAAACCATGCAACAGTTCCGGGCCTCTCTGCAGCAACTCATATCTGATGCAGCAAGGTAAGGAGTTGATCTTTCCACTACGGAGGGTTTGACTTCACCCCACAACTTGTTCGCTCCAAATCAACAAACAACAAAATTGAGCTCCACGGTGGTGATACTAACACCTGACGCGCCCTTGAAAGCAAGCAGAGACCCTACAGACAGGCCAGAGATTTTGTCTGAAAGGCAAGCCAGGGGTAGTAGGGAATGTAGAGAGGAAGGTTATTTTGATAGAAGGTATGATCCAGATCGAATTGGGCGGAGTCGGGACCAACACAAGAAGCGTAGTCACCGGAGAGATCGGTCATTGTCCTCAGGGGAGAGTGAGCAGTATTATCATCACAAATGCCAGAGAGGCACAGTTCGATTACATGGCCTAAACCGAGAACACAGGGAGCATGAACCGGAGGAGAAAGGCCAGAAGTTGACCATCAGTCAAAATTTCAATGCGATGGGGGAACTGGAAAGAGATAGAGACATACTCATACAGAGCTTGACCCGAGAGGTGCAAAACAATCATCGACAGATGGATGCTTTGGTCAGGCAGTATGGGCGCAATGAACTGTCAGATGATGAATCAGGCAGCCCTTTCACCAATGGAGTTCTAAGGATGCCTTTCCTGGAGAGGTTCAAGATGCCACACGTAGAGCAGTTCAAGAAATATACCAATCCGAAAGAACACGTCTGGAGGTATATGAGCGTTATGGCCCAATACGTCCACAATGACGCCCTGCTATGTTTGAATTTTCCACAGACTCTTGGGGATCTAGGTTTTTGGTGGTTCGGTAGATTGCCAACAGCAAGTATAAACAGCTTCAGCGAACCGAGCAAAGCTTTCTCAAGGCAGTTCTTCGGGAATGTACACAGGAAGAAATCAGTGGCTCATTTGTCCCAGCTCAAACAGGGAAAAGACGAGTCGCTGAAGAAATACTTGGGAAGGTTCGGTCAGGAAGTGTCGGAGATAGGGAGTGCGAACGATGAAGCCATCATTGCAGCATTCATCAACAACCTTCAGAACGGTCAGCTATCCTTTGATTTAAGAAGAGCTCGCCTAACCAGTTATGCAGACATGATGGACATGGCTGGGGGTTATGCCTTAGCCGAGGAAGAAGAGATTACAACAGGAGGTTAATTTGTACATGGTGGTCGTCCAGAAGGAGCCAAAACAAAAGACCAAGCTAAGGCACCAGACACCAAAGGTGACAAGCTAAAGAACAAAGCACGAGATGGACGGGATGGCCGGGATGGCCACCGGGCTTATGATCCAAAAACTGATCAGCCGCACCAAAAATTCCAAGGCAGATACACAAATTACACCCTGTTGAAGAAAGACTAGGAGGAGGTATTAGCTATCTTGGAAGAAAAGAATATGTCCAAAGAGTCGCCTAAGCAGTCGACTTATGCTCGAAGGGACACCACCAAGTATTGCAAATTCTATAAAGAGAATGGACACGAGACATCCAAGTGCTTCCAGCTAAGGGATCACATTGAGACCCTCATCCGAGAAGGGCACTTAAAGGACATCGTCCTAAAAAAGCTGAGAAGGCAGATGGACAGAAAGATAGCCGACAGGGTGGACGGGAAAGGAAGCTTAGTCCCAAGAGAGCTGGAGATGAAGGAGCAATAAACACCATCTTTAATGGGCCAGCAACTGGTAAAAGTAACAGAGAGAGAACTCAGGAAATTCTGGAAGCCATGGAAGCCCGAAGAGACCTTGACGTCAACTCCATTGAACCCGATCCGAAAAGGATCAAGGAAGGCTGGGATCCAATCATCTTTACAGAGGCTAATTCTCACGGAGTAGACGTAAAGCCAAATGATGCGTTGGTCATCAGTGCTCGAATTGGGCATAGGGAGGTTCATCGGATCTTGATTGATAATGGAAGCTCAGCGGATATCTTAAGTGCAGAGGTTTACGATCAATTAAGATTAGATAGAAAGGACTTGTAGCCCTTTCATACCCCACTTAGAGGGTTTGGCGGGGCAAAGGTAAGGTCACTCGACACAGTAAAACTACCAGTGACGATCGGGAAGGCCCCTGTCAGAAGACAGTGTTACTCGATTTTGTGGTTGTAGATACAGAGAATTGGCCATACAACGCCCTACTTGGCCGGCCATTCCTAAATAAAGCTAAGACAGTAACGGTAACGTATGCCCTTATGATGAAATTCCCAACTGAGTATGAGGTAGGCATGGTCAAAGGATCACAAGAGATGGCGCGAAGGGCGAATCTGCTAGTTTACAAGGATAGGGAAGTACACCAATTATACACTATATCAGCCTGAAGCCAAAAAAGATGAGCCGACCGAAGAAGTGATATTAGACCTAGATGAGCCGAGTAGAACAGTAAAGATAGGAGCAAGCCTAAGTGGGCACATCAAAGCCAAACTCATCACATTATTGAGGGATTACCGGGACGTGTTCGCTTGGAGTCATAAAGATATGCCCGGGATAGATACAAAGGTGATATCGCATTATCTCTCCATCGACTCAAAGTTCCACCCAGTGGTACAAAAGAGATGATTGTTCAATCCAGAGAGAAGCATCGCAATTAAGAAAGAGGTGGAGAAATTACTTTCTACAGGGTCAATAAAGGAAGTCAAATATCCGGAGTGGGTGGCCAATGTAGTATTAGTCAAGAAGAAGAACAATCAATGGAGGATGTGTGTGGACTTCACGAATTTAAACAAAGCTTGTCCGAAAGATAGCTTCCCACTGTCGAGGATCGACCAATTGGTAGATACGACAGCAGGACACGAACTACTGAGTTTCATGGATACTTACTCGGGATACAATCAGATCCGGATGAACAAGGTAGATGAAGGAAAAACAGCTTTCACCACGGATCAAGGATTGTATTGTTACAAAGTGATGCCGTTAGGACTAAAGAACGTCGGGGCAACGTACCATAGGTTGGTAAATAGAATATTCGCTCGGCAGATTGGGAGAAACATGGAGGTCTATGTGGATGACATGTTGACCAAAAGCATCACAGCAGAAAAATATTCAGAAGATTTGAAGGAAACCTTTGATGTCCTGAGAAGGTACAAGACGAAGCTCAACCCAAGTAAATGTGTGTTCGGGGTACCGTCAGGAAGGTTTCTAGGTTTTCAGGTACACCAAAGAGGAATTGATGTAAATCCCGAAAAGATTAAAGCATTAGAAGAAATGGCTTCACCAAAAACATTGAAGGATGTGCAGAGGCTGACGGGATGTCTTGCATCACTCAACCGGTTCATAGCAAAATCAACAGACAAGTGCGCCCCACTCTTCAGAGCAATAAAAAAGGGAAAATGGCTTGAATGGAGCAAAGAATGTGAAACAGCCTTTCAGAAGTTGAAAGAGTATTTAGGAAGAGCACCCATTCTTTCAAAACCGGTGGTCGGAGAAACACTGTACTTGTACCTCTCAGTTACAGAAGTGGCGACAAGTTCGGTACTGATTCGGTTAGAGGAAGGAGTACAAAGACCGATGTATTACACAAGCAAGGCGTTTCTACCGGCAGAAACCAGGTATTCGCCAGCTGAGAAAACAGCGCTGGCCCTGATCACAGCAGCCAGGAAATTGAGGCCGTATTTTCAAGCACATACAATAGAAGTATACACGAACTACCCGTTGAAACTCATTCTCCAAAAGCCGGAGCTGTCAGGAAGATTGACCAAGTGGGCAGTGGAACTTAGCGAATTCGACATCAGGTACACGCCAAAAGCGGCAATCAAAGGGCAGGCAGTGTTAGATTTTATAGTAGAATTCACCAAGCCGGATGCCGAGGTAAGAAGGATGATGGAAGATGAACAGGCGAGTGGGTTCCAATGGAAGTTGAATGTAGACGGATCATCAAACACATATGGCAGTGGGGCGGGAATAGTCATAACAACCCCAAAAGGAGACGCTGTGAAGTATGCCATGAGGTTCGATTTCAAAGCAACCAACAATTAAGCAGAGTATGAAGCTTTGTTGGCCAGCTTGAGGGTCTATATAGCATTGGGAGCAGATGAGTTGGAAATTTACAGCGATTCACAGGTTGTTGTTAACTAGGTACTGGACGAATACCAGGCGAGGGAGGAGCACATGATAGCTTACTTGGACATTGCAAAAAGATTGCTCAGAAAATTCAAGATGTACAAAATCTTTCAGATCCCTCGGGGAGAGAACGAAAAAGCAGATGCCTTGTCCAAATTAGCTTCAGCCACCATGAGTATCAAGTCCAAAGCAATACCGGTGGCACACCTAACTAAGCTGAGTACAGCAGAATCTGAGGAAGTCATGATAGCAGAGATCCGACCAGGCCCAGACAACTGGACAACCTAGCTCATAAAGTACTTGGAGGAAAACGTATTACCGGAAGATGCTGTGGAAGCTAAACGTATCAAATACAGGTCAACCCAGTACACAATTCTGAGGGGAGAATTATACAGGAGAGGGTTCTCAAAAGTACTGCAAAGGTGTGTTGCCGGCGAAGAAACCAGAAAGATCCTAAAGGATGTTCACAGTGGAGTATACGGGAACCATACTAGGGGTAAGAGCCTAGCACATAAGGTACTTAGACAAGGATTCTACTGGCCGACTCTGTTCGCAGAGGCGCAGCGATTCACAGAGAGTTGCGAAACATGCCAAAGAATAGCAAATGACATTTGGCAACCCCCAGAATTACTCAGAAGCTTAACCTCACCTTGGCCTTTTGCCATGTGAGGCCTCGATCTAATAGGACCAATGCCCACAGGAACAAAGGGAGGTACGAAGCACGCTATTATGGTAGTGGACTACTTTACCAAATGGGCAGAATCAGAGGCACTCGTGCATATTACTGAGGCCAACACCACCAACTTCGTCAAGAAGAACATAATATACATGTTCGGGATTCCGAGCATCATCATAACAGACAACAGGACCTAATTTGATATCAGTAAATTTAGGGAGATGTGCGAGGAATACAAAATCTTAAATTATTACGCATTTCCCGCCCATCCTCAAACCAATGGTCAGACAAAGGCAGTAAACAAAGTGATCAAGCACACGCTGAAAGCGAAGCTAGAGGCAAGGAAGGGTTGCTGGGCGGATAAGCTGTCTGAGGTACTATGGGCATACCGAACAACTATAAGGTCATCCACAGGGGAAACTCCTTTCGCATTAGCATTTGGAACGGAGGCTGTTATCCCGACAGAAACAATTTTCACCTCTCCTAGGGTTCGGTTATACAGCTCAGAGCACAATGTCAACATGTTGCAGTAGAACTTAGATGAATTGGAAGAAGTCAGAGACGCAGCACAAGTAAAGAATGCAGCATACCAGCAAAGGGCTGCGAGGTACTACAATTCTCACGTTCGCGTGCGTAAATTCCAGCTCGGAGATTTGGTACTGAGAAGGGTATCCCCAAACACCAAAGATAAATTAGCAGGATCTTTTGCTGACAAATGATAGGGACCGTACATCATTAAAGTAGTCGCTGGACATGGAGCTTACATGATAGCCCGACCAGAGGGTAGCCTAGTGCCCCGACCATGCAATGCATAATACCTCAAAATCTTCTATCCTTAAAAAGGAACCTATCCCCACCTTTTGCTTTAGTTAGTTTCAAATTTTGCATTTTGTCGTATTTTAGTTTTCAGATTGACATTTTGATTATTTGAAAGTTCAGTTGCTAATAAAAAAATTATTTACTGAAGTCAATGAATACATCGTCAAAAGGGGATAGCGGCCACTCAAAAGTCGACCAAATAAACATTGAAAAAGAAAAAATTTCGAGCTCTATAAAGCCGCGAGAGAGCGGACGAATAGTGCTCGAAGGGCGAAAAAGCTGAAGTAGAGTGCTCGCCTAGTTAAGACGGTACAAACGCACCTCTTAGCAAAAAGGTAAACCCGAGGTACCAGAAAACTACTCGGAAGCGCCGCTAGAAAGACTGGTGAGATGCGCAGCCGTGTTGGCCAGTACACAGATACCCCAACGATTCGGTGAAACCTTGCACAGACAAAACCAGGAGACGTCCTAGGTGACATGTGTAAGGGCATTGGCGTATGGTTGTGGTGAGCCTCGACGTAACGCTAGGCCAAAGTAACTTTAAACATGAGGCTGTATTAATTGATTGCCAGTTAATAAGATACTCGGCTGAACTAATTAATTGCCAGTTAATAAGATACTCGGCTCAAATTCACAAACGCCAGTTAAATAAGATACTCGGCTGAACTAATTAATTGCCAGTTAATGAGACACTCGGCTCAAATTCACAAACGCCAGTTAAATAAGATACTCGGCTGAACTAATTAATTGCTAGTTAATGAAACACTCGGCTCAAATTCGCAAACGCCAGTAAATGAGATACTCGGCTAGAGTAAAGGATTCCGAAAATCCTTAAGATCAGAGACAGCCGAATACAGGCTATCAAATAAAATATACCCAATACAGATTTAGTTCATCCCATTTATGTATTTATCATGCAGGGAGTTAGAAACAGCGGAACAGCATAAGAATAAAGATTCATATAGATATGAGTAAAGGTGAATACAAAGATCATTACAAAAATAACCAAATAAAAGATCAAGAAGACGGCACTGGAGGTTGTGAGCTACTCCCGTCGACACTCGGGTCAGGTTCCATTATATACTCGCTCAGAAGGCTATCGTTAGAGGGCCACACGATCACATCTTCTTCTTTTTCATCATCCATCCAGGCACTATAGTTAGTCCCAGGGACGGGCCCAACGTCAGGGTTCTCACCGTCGATCCCCGCTTTCTGACAAGAATGAAAAGTACAGAAGGAATCGGTAGTGGGAACCTCCAGGTGATGGGATGTGGCACCTTACCTTTACTCGACAATACGCTCGCCACTCTTTCATCTGGATCCGAAGAGACTCCAAAGACGTATCCACATACTTTTTAATTGAAAGGCTCTAGTTGGCCCTGGCCCGGTCAATCGCCCTATTCTTCATCTTGAAGAACTCTCCAGCCAAGACCATCCCCCGTTGGAACTCCCGGAGAAGCAAAGCATCATAGGCCGGAGATCTCTTAAAACGATGGACACCCTGTATCTCCAGTTCCAGCCTAGCTTCCTTCAATAAGGACTTGACTGTCAAAGCCTGATGCTCCAAGTCTTCAATTCGGCGCTCATAAGATGATTTGGCGTCTTCAGCGTTCTGCTCGGCCTGGAGCAAAGCATCTTGAGTAGAGGACAACTGATCTTGCAAGATCTTGACTTCCTCACCAGTACCGCGAGTCTCTTGAGGTGTGTACTCGGGAATACCCTTATTATGTTCCTCCTCAGGGGGATCTTCTGGAGAACTCTCGTCAGAATCACCTTCTGGAGGTGCAATCCCAGCCGCTTCTTAGCGCAAAGCCTCTTTCCAACTGGCCTCAACCACAGATTTCATCCGGTGCGCCCGAACGTCACAAACAATATCTACATCGTACACTGGAAAAGAGGGAACTTGTGATTATTGAGCCGACTAAACAAAAGATTAGTTACCCAAAAATAACATGGAAATGAAACAAGAAAACTCACGGCGTCACCGATAGGCAGAAATCTAAGGGAAAAGGCGAGCTTTTATCATTTTGCTCTCGCTGTAGAGGTACGGCCTGCCTCTTTTTGCCAAAGGCCGCACCGCAGCCCAGGCTAGAGCCACAAGCTCACTATCAGTAAAAGTCAGAGTCACTCGGTTCCAGCGCTCAGGCGATCAAAAATATCGAGGGACCTTGTACGTCACTCGAGTCCCATCGAGGTCAAAAGAAACCGATTGGCCCCAATGACCACCAACGAAGAACCAGCTGTTCTTCCAAAATTTATTAGAAGAAGGGAAGCCCCAAACGAACCCCTTTATCTTCTCGTCAGCGGTCGACTCAACTTGCCCACGGACTTCCACATCCTTAGGAATCCAATGTTCGGGCTTCGTTGAATAAAGAAAATAAATTCCTGACTGTCCCAGCGGTCTCAATGAGTAGAAGTGTCTGATCTCACGAGGAGTAGGAGGTGGCCTCTTCATTCGATGCCACATGTGCCACATGCACATCAAAATCCTGTAACTATTCAGGGTTAACTGAGCAGGGGTGAGTTGGGCTTCCGTAAGAAACCAAGTAATAAAAGGCTGGAGTGGAAGGGTCACGCCGTAAGAAAGCATTGCCACATAAACCGCCACCATGCCCAACAGGGGGTTCCATTCCGCGCGACCTTTAGTCGGGCTCAACTGAACGCGGTTGGTATCTAAGTCAAATCGACTTATGTATTTACTTATTTCGGTGGGACCAACCACATTTGGCTCAACATCGTAAGTGCATGCCTGCTCGAGAGAAAAAACAAGGCGAGCTGCCCTATGCTCCTCCTCCACGTCACTCTCATGCAATCTCTGAGAGCCGATACAACTCTCTCAGGAATGGGAGTCCTTGTACACCTTGCGCTTGCTAGCATGCTTCCCCATTCGTCTCCACCGCGGTCGAGTAGAACTAGGGTTAGAAGTAGAGGAATCCGACTGAACCTCGGAGTGATAAGGCTCCTCAGGATGGTAAGACTCAGGGTTGAAGAATCAGAAGAAACGGAAGGAACTTCAAGAGTGGGAGGAACTTCGGAAGTGGCAGGGTTGTCATGGAAAATTCCAGAAACGTCAGCGTCAGTAAAATGTGGTTGATCGAAGGGAGGGTCCTCCAATAACCTATGAACATGCGCAGCAGTGAGAGTATCATTTCGCTCAATAGCAATCATACCAATAGTAAAAAGACGGCGTCTAGCTTCAAAGTCCATGAGAACTAACCTTAGGACAACAGGAAGCTGGAGAAGTATTAACCACGAAAGGAGAAACTTCAAGCAGAAATCAGGGGGGATAGAGACTGGGATTCTGACAAAACGAGATCAAGGGGTACCCGAGATTTAAAGCAAGTTGGGGGTTCAAGAAGACTTTTCAGGAAACTTTTCCAGAAAATCTATAGCAAAGATTAGAGTATTTTCTTGAAGAAAGATGAAAATGGCGGAGAAAGAAATAGAGATTTTCCCATAAAGTGCAAAGCTTATATATATAGGCACGATATTGATTTCAAAAAAGACCAAAACCCTAGGAGATATGCGGAGAAGCGGGAAAACAGAGGGACGTGGGTCGTGACGTGGGCTACACACAGGCGAGTAGAAGGCTTATGTCTCATAAATGCCTTGTACCACGACCAAACAGGAGGAGACAGGTGGCAACCAGAGAGCGCCTTAAGCCGTTGGAGAGCCAAAACATCATTATCAAGAGATTTCTGAATGAGTGGTAAATCGGATGCGTGCGGACGCAATTAAGACACGTCATTTAATGCTTTGAATCAAACGAGGATACATTAATGCAGAAAACGACAAACGAAGACAAGTTATAACAAAAGGAAGTATATGAAGTTAAATATTTATCCCGAGAAGACTTGATTCGACATAGTCGGCTCAAATATTTAAGGGGGTATTGTTTTAGGTAAAAATCGTCATAAAGGACACGTCATCACCATAAGAAGCCATGTAAGTAGGAGTCAAGAGAAGTCAACTCGAAGGGGCAGAAATCCCCCAAGGTAACTTACTCGGTAAAGATTAAAGCAACCCGATCACAAACGAAGAGAATCAGCTCGGGCAGCAAAGCCTGCTCGGGCCTGCTCGGGCATGCTCGGGATTCGATAAAAAAGATAGTCACCAGCATTCACGTCCCGAACGCGTGGGCAAAATAAGCAACCAGCATCCCCACAATAAACAACGGTGTGGCTGCACAGAGTTTAACAAGTAAACAAACAGGTTTCCCACAAATAGAGGAGAAGGAATCAGGCCCAAACTTGGACTCAGCCAAATCGGGAAACTTGTTACACTCAAGAAGAAAACAGAATTTGTTTAGGACTGGACAATCACCAAAAACTTGGGCTCCACGACACCCACAAACCCTATTAGCATTATGTATAAATACCCCTGTAACACACAAAATAAGGGGTACGCGAGAATTAGCAAGAGAGAGCAGAGTGTAATACTTTGTAACAGTTTTTCATAGTGGATTTTACTTCATTACTAAGGCAACAACCCATGAATGTTTCTCCGGTCATCAGAGTTTTACCACGTAACTACGTTTATTATTCTTCTTGGTTTTGATATTCTTAATCATTCCCATTCATAAAGTAGGATAAACTGAAATCGAATCGTTAACTGGGTGACCACAAAAAATCACCGTCAACAATGTGTTTGTTGAGCATGTGTAGGTCTATTCCATTCAAATGGTGTTAAATCTTATTTTGGAAGAAAAGAAGTCAAAAGATGGAGAAAATGAGCAAATTGGAAGAAACCATGGAAAGATGATTTTGGCCAATGTAGAACAGCTAAGGGGCCGTTTGGTAACGTTTTCGTTTTTCAGTTTTTGTTTTCTTTAATTTGAAGTTTTTGAAAAACTGATTTTTGGATTTTTTGAATTCGAAAACGCGTTTGGTAGCAATGGTTGAAAACGATATTCGGAGAATCAAAACAATAAAAGCGTGTTTAGTATATTATTTTTAAAATCATTTTTAAAAGATTAATATTATAAATAATGAAAAAGTGATATTAAAATAATTAAACATTAAAACTAAAAAAAATTAAAATTAAATAATAAATAAATTTAATTTTCATCTTCAAACCTATCGAAATCATCAACATCTTTTTGATATAGGTCCATTCTATATCAAAAAGATGGATTTGGTTTGAGTAAATTTTATTGCTAAAAAAAAGTTTTCAAGAATACTGAAAACAACAAATTGTTGTTCTCAGAGTTCTCAATTTTTTGTTCATTAAAACTGAAAACTGTTCTCAATGTTTTATAAAACAGTTTTTTGAAATCATCTGCCAAACGGGTTTTTCCTGTTTTTGTGACTCAGAAAACAAAAAACAGTTTATGAAAACGTTAACAAACGCGCCCTAAGTTTCTAGGACCATATCTCTAAGCTTCGATTGAATTGTGTCCTACCACCCATGGATTAAAAGCCCCGGAAGTCTAGTTTCCGGTGCACTTTTCGGATCGCAATTCCCATATTCTTAGAAGAAGTTATGACTGATTTAGTAACCAAAGGTTAGAGTTGGAAAGTCCACCTGGCCCTGAACCACCCTCCGTGCACAAGTGTCTGCAGAGTGACCTGGGCTGCGAAAAAGAACAGAAAGTGCTCCGCCCTCGAGGCAACTTGCCTCCGGAGCGACCTAGAGAGCTATGTTACATATTTTTGGCCAATTTCAACTCCGAATTGGTCCAGAATTGTCCCAAAGCTTTCCAAATCAAATCTTAATAACTTTAGAAGATCAATACATGTTTTGGAAACTTCCTAAACTCAAATTAGGAGTCAATCATCAAGAGAGGAAATCCAAGTTAGGAAAGGATTCTCATTCCTTGTTTCATTCCACTTTCCCACTTGGTGGATTTCCTAAACCAAAGAAGAATTGGGGGTTCACAAGGAAAAATCACCTATAAATACTTCCTATTCTTTTCAATTAAGGAGACAACCAAGGGAGGTTCCAAACCACAAAAGGGGGCTGTCCCCCATCACTCCGACCACCACACCTCTGGCTTCTCTACATCTCTTCTATGTTTTTATCTTCTCCACTGATGTGTAACTAAACTTTTATCTAGGGGATTAATGTAACCAATTTTGGACAACTCTATGTGAACAATTAGTCTATCTTTTGTTAATCAATTGGCTTTTAGTTTTGTTTATTGAATTAATTGCTCTATTCTACTTGCTCTTATTATGTTGTGACCATAAGTGATTTGAGTTTGTGGCTTAGTTTATCCATGAGATTAGGGTTTAGATGTGGATGGCCGTTCCATTTAAGTCTTAATCACAAGCTTAATAAACAAGAAAATTGATATATGCATGGCCGTGCTGTGTTAATTTTGCTTAGAGTTTTGTGTAAATCGTGGGTTTTGACAATTGGTCATTATATAACCGTGTGTGAGTAATAGGAAGAATCCTAGATCATTATTCCGTTATTCGTTGCATGACCGTGTGCGAGTATTGGAAAGGATCTTCAAACTTAATTGATTTATCTTGAAAACAAGCTCGTAAACTGGATTGAAATGTTTAACAAGATTGATTGTGAGCATTGAGTATCTAAGAAAGGTGCATCGATTCTCTAGTATTTGTCCCCATATATTCATCCCCTTCGTGATCTTTGTTTTGATTTTATTTTAGTCTTTAGTTTAAGTAGTTATAATTTAGGTTAATTTTAGATTTCAACAAAATTCCAAAGCAGAGCATTATGCAATATATCTTTTCACGCTTAGAGTAATCCTTGCTAGATTAATTGGTTTTGACCAATAGAATTACCGATCACAGTAAACGAACTTTCTTAGTAAATTGGATAGATTTTACTACATCACTTGGTTCAGGAAATTACCCCAAGTAGTGTAGATTCTTTCACACAGCTTACCAAGGATTTCTGTGCCCAGTTTTAGGGAATCAAGCCCCATCCCAAAGACCCCATCCTACTTCAGTACGTGATCCAAGAACGTGGCAAAACATTGAGGTCTTATGTGGAGAAATTTCACAAAGAGGTGATCCAAATGGGAGTGTTCACCGAGAAGGGGACTTTGGCTAATTTCTGAAGAAACCTATGGGCCGGTAGGTTATTCCGGTCATTTACTAAACACCCACTTGAAACCTATCAGGAAGCCTAAGACAGGGCTTTGGAATAGGTAGAGATAGACGAGCAACTCTGAATCAAGGTTGAGCATGATGAAGTCTGATCTGCCAAACGCCCGAAAAAGGAGGTTCCAAAATCTGGACCAATAAAGAAGTTTCAGAATCAACCCCCAAACCGGTCTACTTACTAGTCACCTCATCTTTCCCTACATCGGGAGTGGCACCCCGCGAGAAGGACCCCTCATAGGATAACACCCCCACCAAGGGAAGTAGCACGGATAACAAGAGAGGTGGATGGTTACAACAATTACACCCCTCTTAACGCATCCCGGGAGACCATATACATCGCCATCCGCGACATTGCTCAAGAAACATGGTCCTATGAAGATCCTGACAGACAAGAGGAACCACTACAAGTACTGTGACTTCCATGAGGATGTGGGACATAACACATCGGAATGCTACAACTGTTAGGTTGATAATTAGTGTTGGCATTAATTCCATATCAAAACGTGTTTAACTTGAAATGTTTAGTGGTTAGTAATTGAAGAATTTCGAAGACGAAGGACGTCTCAACCATTATTCGTTCAAGTTGCCGGCTTTTAAGAGTTACAGACATTATCGGTCTACAAAAGTATTCAAAGACCACTTATCTCTTACAAGGCTAGGCACACACTCACACATATCATTCTTGTGTGTCCCTTCATGATTTTATTTCATTTACATTTCACTTTCACACACTTGGCAAAATATGCTCATGCATTCACATTTAGTTAATAAACTTTGTGTTTTGCATTTTCTAGGACTATGTCCGGAAACTAGCATATGTGTGTGTATTTGTGTTTGTATGTTTCCGTATTTTGTATTTAGGACTTGAACATGTTTTTATTCAATGCCTTATTGAGTTCCGGTCATTTCGGTTACTCATTCATAAGGTTTCGAGTCCAAACATGTTGACTATGCCACTTTACGTTCTCTTACGTTGTGTTGACTTCATCGATGATTTCCGAGATGATTTCTCAACCGTTTTTCAAAGTTGTATAGTCATCATCATGCGTGAGAGAGTCACGGTTCGTAATCCGAAAACGGATTCGAATTCGGAGTTCGGACGCCCGAGATACGGGCTGACAAACCGAGGGAGCGCACGAGAGGACAGCCCAGGCCGTGGGCCACAATGGCTGGCCGTGGTTGAGGCCGTGGGCCCCACGGCCTGGAGCAGCCTCTGCTCCCGTGTGGGCCACGCGCCCCCCATGGCCAGGGGGTGATGTGGCACCACCTGGTTGGCCGGAATCCTCCCTCTCTCTCTCCTTTTTCTTCCCTCTCTCTCTCCATTTTGAATTTCCAAGAAGAAAATTTCAGTTTTCCCGATATACATTCTCTCCAATTTTTCCAAACTTCAAAACACCATATCTTCCTCATCCGGAGTCGGATTTGAGTGATTCAAGTTGGAGAGTGTTCATATTTGAGTCCTCTAACGTCTCCAAGTGCTTTGGAGGCTGTTTGATCGTGATTTCAAGTGGTTGGACACTGAATTTCGCACCAGCTGCAGAATCCGAGGTTTGAGTCTCAACTTTGGGATTTCTTGTTATTTGACCTTCCATTTGCTTGGGGTTTCTTCTTCTATATCTATGTTATTGTTTGGTAAAAGATATTTGTAAAGATAGCTTGATTATCATTCTAATTGAAACTCAATTTGTGGACTTATGTTGACTAGATTCTATGATTCTAGGTTTTACATTTGTTTGTGAGTTGTATTGTGATTAGAATGGCATCTTAGGTTGTTTGATACTTAATTGAATTAATTTTGTGTTAAAATGACTTTGAGATTTGATTTGGTCCTTTGATTATTAAAATCTAGGATTTGTGTATTTGTATGTGATTTAGAGAATATAGGTTTTGATTGATGTAAATCTCAAAACCTTGCTCTATATTTTTGTCTAGTATGTAAGGATTCCCGTAGTTTTTAATTGGCTTATTTCGTGATCAAACCATATGTGGAGATCATGTAAGGGTAGCTTAGGAATGTGTTCAAGCTCAAGGCTCTTGCAAGTGTTAAGCACTCCAAAGGTATATGTTTAGTGCTTAATTTTCTATGAAGAGATTTAGTGCACACACTCACTTAGCATACTTGCATTTGTGTGCATTCTCTTCACATGTCACTTATCACACTTCCACTTCTTTATTATATTTTTTTTTATGTGTGGATTTGTCCATAGATGAGTTCCGAGCGATTCGGAGACTTTTCTATATGTTTCTGATGATTTCCGAGACATTTCGGACATTCCATGTTTTTATCGGAAACCGGATTTCAATTCCGAGCTTAAATTGGAAAGTTATATAATTTTCTATATTTATGATTAAATCCGGGTTAATATTCCGAAGACGGAATTGGATTCCAAGATTTGAGGTCAACTGGACTGAAGAACACTCGGGTCCGAAGTCAGCTTAGTGTGGCATGATAGCCACACCTAGCAAGGCAAGCAAGAGAGTGGCATGAGCCACGGGCTCCCCATGCCATAATGCTCTCTCTGCCCCCGTTGCACCCACGTCTCAATCAACGCGCTCCTGATTCATTTTTTTTCTTCTTTATTTTGTTTGCCTTTTATATTGTTTGTTTGTTTATTAAAAAATATATATATATATATATATAATAACGAGTTCTGAACTTCTGATATGTATATAATATATATATATATGTTTACTTTTATTGTTTTTTTGTTATATAGATATATGTGCCGACTTTGTTGTTTTGTTAAAAGATATATATATATATATAAGATCACGTGCTGCACCTAACTCTTGTTAATATATATATATAATTTGTATATTCTCGTTTTGTCTTATGCATATATTATATATTATATAAGTGCTTCACGCCTTCTGCTATTGTTTTTATCTTTTGTGCCTTTTGCATACATTAAATATATATATATATATATATATTGTTAAATACGATGGTGTTTTGCCTCTTTTTTATTTTGCTAAACCTGATTCATATTTGTATTTATATATACTTTCTTCTTCATTTTTTTAACAAGGCAAACATACACACTTTGAGAGAGTAAAAATATCTTCAAGAGAAAAATCCCCAAGAACTTGTCTTTAACTCTCAAAACCCATTTTCATATGCATCAAAATATCATCTAAGCATTTTCTAGCATAGTTAGGATGTTTACTTGCATGGGTCTTGGTCAACACACTTCCCTTGGTATGTTCTTCACTATTATCATTTATAATTAGTGTTTTATTTATCAAGGCATCTCTTTTATTATTTGCTTGTTCTTAGATTAAAATCTAATATTCAAAATAGAGATTGTTGTGTTGACATGATTGAGTGTTGTATTGTGATAGCTAATTAAGTTTTGTGCTTAATCTTGATTAGCTAAACTATTTGATTGAACATGTCATTTAGTTTTTAATATCTAGGATTGTTCTAATTGCATATTAATCATCTTAGATAAGCATATAGGGTTTCCCTTGCTCTATGTTGCATTTTGGATATTCACATATATTCACTTAGGGTTGTATTCTCTTCATAGAGAAAGTAAGTCTTGTGTGTAGCTTCCGGGATTAGGTTGCTTAGATCGCAAGCAAATTGGACTAGGTTCACTCATACCGGGATTAGATAGGTGTGTGATTACTTCCGAGATTAGGTTGTAATCGTTTACACATTTAGTGGATTCGAGGTTCGAGTGTGGCTTACTTACTAGCCCGTGGTTTTTCCCGTGAGGGTTTCCACGTAAAAATCAAGTGTTATTTATTTTCCGCATATTTTACTTGATTTATTGCTTTATCTATTTAGGGGTAATTTCGTAATTTTGACTAACACGAAAAATTGGGTAAAAAGCGTAAAATCTATTCACCCCCCTCTAGATAGTTTTATACACACCGTGCTATAATTAGTTTCAATTGGTATCAGAGCGGGTTCCTAGACATACATAGGTGAACCTTGCTTATTTTGGTGTGTTTTGCATTTTGTGTGATTTTTGATCATTCATACATTTGCATTTATTTCATTCATTCATAAACACTATGAGTGGAAACGGTGGCAACCATGAGGGGGCTTCTAGCACGAGACCTCCTCTCCTCACCGGATTGAACTATTCCCAATGGAAAGGGAAGATGGAATCTTATATATGCCAAATTCATGACCGGGCATGGATGTCGGTTGAAGATGGATATGATCTCCCTATGATGACTCTCGCGGGTGGAGGACAAGATGTTTTGAAGCCTAAGGTGCAATGGAACATGCAAGAGTTTGAGGCTTCAAAGTGGAATAGGAAGGCAATGCATGCCATCATGTGTGCAATGGATGAGAATCAATACAAGCTTATTCAGAATACTCAGATTGCAAAAGCGGCATGGGACATCCTTCAAGTTGCACATGAGGGAACCGAGGTGGTGAAGGAGTCCAAGCTTCAAGTCCTCCAAACTCAATTTGAGTTACTTAGGATGGGAGAGGATGAATGCTTCAATGACTTCGAAATCAAATTGATGGACATTGTAAATCAAAGCCATCAACTCGGAGACCCGTATTCGGATAGGAGAGTCAAGCAAAAAATTATGAGATCTCTCCCCGATAGGTTTGAATCAAAGGTGACGACCATAGAAGAAAATAGTGGCTACATGGATATGAAGCCAAGTGAGGTGATTGGACGTCTCCTTGCATATGAGTCTAGGAAGGCTCCTAGCACCACTACTCCTCCTAAGAAGTCTAAATGAATAGCTTTGAAAGCATCTAAGGATGCAAAGGAGCCAAAGCATGAATCAGATGAAGACCTTGCCTTATTTGTGAAAAGGTTTAATAAGGTTATGGGGTTCAAGAAGAAGAAGAGATTTGGGTCAAGAGGACAAGACTTGAAGAAAAAAGGTTCCTTCAAGAAGTTTGAGCCTAGACAAGAGAGGACCGAAAGGAAAGAGGTCCGATGCTTTGAATGTGGTGGGATTGGTCACTTTGCCCCCGAATGTGCTAATCACAATGAAAAGAAGAAGGGCAAAGTGATGGCCGCCACTTGGAGTGGGAGTAGTGATGACTCCAATGAGGAAGATGAGTCTTCAAGTGAAGAAGAGCTCATGGCTAACTTCCTAGCTTTTGCCTCCTCTCACAAGAGCAAAAGTGCTAGTGAAAAAGAGGAGATGAGTCAAGAGGAAATTGACTCTAATGAAGTAGAAAGTGACTCCTCTTCTAGTTCCAAAAAGAAATTTGTGGAACAAAAGGTGCTTGCTAAATACCATGCCGAGTTCAATGATTTAGCATTTAAAAGCACAAGAAAGATTGAGAGGTTGAGAGAAGAGAACCTTGAACTTTCAGCTCACAATGACCACTTAAGTGAACAAGTGGAAAGATTGAAGAGGAGAGAGGATAAGTTAATTGAGGAGTTAGACTTATCCAAGAGAAGTGAAGAAGGCTTGAAAAGGGAACTTGTAGAAGTTAAAGGGTCCTTGGCTAGGATAGATTCTAGCACCAAGAAGCTTGATCATTTACTTGGTGTTGGAAAGAGTCCAAGTGACAAGAGAGGTCTTGGGTATGAAGATGGCAAGAAAATCTCAACCTTTAACAAGACCGTGTTTGTCAAGAGCTTGAAGAACGAAGAAACTTCATTTGTGCAACCTCCTAGGAAGAAGTTAGAAGTAGGACAATGCTCTAATGCACAAGTGAAGATGGGGCCAAGAAGGCAACCTCAAGCTCAACCCCCTAGGGTCCCTCAAGCCAACACTCCTCCACACTTGGCTCACAAAGGAAAGAGACCAATCATGCAACCTCAAGCTAGGAAGCAACCTAGACCGGTTCAACAACGAAGATGGATTGAACCCATTCATCCACAAAGACAAGGACAAGGTATGATTCCTTATTTTACTCCTATATGTCACTTTTGTGGATTTGATGGTCGTATTAGACCACATTGCTTTCGATATATAAAAATGTGTAGAACACGAAGCATGATTGAAAAGAGAAAGAATAGAGCCAAGATGCATGTTCCTAGGAATGATAATATTGATTTGCATGATTCTAGGAATAGTAGAGCACATGTACCAAAGACCACTAAGAAAGCTAAAATTGTTGCTAAGTGGATTAGAAAGAATGAAAATGTTTGCCATGTTGCACAAATAGCCTTGAAGGCAAATTCTTCTAATTTTTGGTATTTGGATAGTGGGTGCTCTAGGCACATGACGGGAAACAAGAGTTTCTTCGAGACTCTTGTTATGGAGGAAGGTGGAAATGTCACTTTTGGTGATGGATCCAAAAGAAATGTTGTAGGGAAAGGAACCATTTCCGTTCCCGGATTACCCTCCTTATCCAATGCTTTATTGGTTGATGGCTTGAAAGCCAATTTAATAAGCATTTCACATCTTAGCGATGAAGGATATTCCGTCTTGTTTTCTAAAGATTATTGCTCTATCCTAAAACCCGATGGACAAACCTTATTGAAGGGCATGAGATCTAGCGACAATTGTTACTGTCTTGAAGCTAGTATTGTATCTAATCATGTGTCCATGGATGAGCAAATTGAGTTGTGGCATGAAAGACTTGGCCACATGAACTTTAGGGATCTACGGACCCTTGGAAAGTTCGAGTGTGTGCGTGGCCTCCCTAAGCTTGGGAAGAAAGCCAATGGTGTTTGTGGACCTTGCCAACAAGGAAAGCAAACTAAAAGCATACACAAAAAGGGTAAGTATCTCACCACCAAGGAGCCTCTTGAGCTTCTCCATGTAAGGATTCCCGTTGTTTTTAATTGGCTTATTTCATGATCAAACCATAAATGGGGATACTTTGTAAGGGTAGTTTAGATGTTGTTATTAGTGCATTAGGCCATTTGAAGACCTCATTATTGACAAGCACCAAAGGTAATATTCTAAGTGCTTACTTGTCTTGAAGAGATAGTTGCACACACTCACAACTCATGCATATGGTTAATCTTTGTATGTTGTGTTTCTTTTTGTTGTGCATCAATGCTTATTTACATCTCTTCTTGCTTGATTTTATGATTGCATATTGTGTTTATAACATCATAGCATTTAGGCTTTTAGGATGCATCTTAGTTTACTTTTGTTCCCTTTGCATGATTGCTTGTGGGGGACAAAAATGTAGGCTGTGCGCTGGTCCACCAACGCCGGTCGACCAGCGCCGCTCACCGGCGCAAAACGCCCAGTGGAGCTGTAAGGTTCACTATTTGTATTGGCTTGATTCCATTGCAAAACACTCTATGATTGTATTAGTTGTTGCTTAGGACATTATTTGAAGAAAGGAAGCTCAAAGAGTGAAGAGCAACATCTAGTGCAAAAGTCGTCTTCAAGAGCTCAAAATCGTCAAAGGTAAAACTTGACTTCCACCCTCTTGCAAGGCGTTAGCGCACACACACACAATTCATACATGTGTGTCCCTGCATCGTGGTTCAAACATTTGGTATAACACATTCACACACTTCATAGCATGCTCATGCATTGATCTTGTATTGACAAACATTGTGAAATTGCATGCTTTGTGACTATCTCTTTGATATGGCATGTTTGTGTGAATATATGTTTATTTGTTTTCGTATTTTGTGTTTAGGACTTGAACATGTTCTTATTTAATGCCTTATCGAGTTCCGGTCGTTTCGGTTACTCACTCATAAGGTTTCGAGTCCAAACAAGTTGACTATGCTACTTTTCGTTCTCATTTGTTGTGTTGATTTCATCATCGGATTCCGAGATGATTTCTCAACTATTTTTCAAAGTTGAGTAGTCGTAGTCATGCGTGAGGGAGTCACGGTTCATAATCCGAAAACGGATTCGAAATCGGAGGTCGGATGCTCAAGATATGGGGCAACGAACCGAGGGAGCGTGCGAGAGGTGGGCAAACCACGTGTGGCCACTTGGCCAGCCCGTGTGGGAGGCCGTGGGCCCCACGGGCAAGGGAGCCTTCTGCTCCCGTGGGCCCCACGCGCCCCCCACGGGGTGCTGACATGGCAGCACGTGATTCGCTCGTGAATTCTTTCCTTTCCCTCCTTTTAAGCCAACCTCCTTCCCTCCACACTTATGCAATTTTTGAAGAACACTTCATTTTTCCCGCATCAGTTTTTCAACAATTTTCGTTTACTTGTTTTGATCATATCTCTCTCATACGAACTCGAAATCATTCGATTCAAAAACCAAAATTGTTGGTCTCGAAGAGAGCTACAAACCCCAAGCATTTCCAGAGGCATTTGACTTCAGCATTTTTCTCAGCTGGTCCATTTCCAGTCCGTGGTCAGTGTATGATTTTCAACTTCTTCTTTTTCAATTTCATCTTTGATCAACTATTGATTCTTTCCATTTGATTGATGAAATTTGTTAAGAAGTATGTTAGATCACATGCTAGGGTTATTTGATCATTTGTTAATTGAGATTTAGCTTTGTGATTAGTCTTGAACATTTATGTGCTAAACTTGATTTATCATGAAATTGATTCTAGAAAATATATGTGTGATGTGCTTCATGTTATTTTCTATGTTTTATTTCATGATCTAAGAACTAGGTTTTTAGTGTGCTAAATTGAATATTGATACCTTTGTTCTTATTGATTTGCATGTCTTGATTTCTAGATAACTTTTGTGATTGTGTGTTGAAATCATATTCTAGACTATCATTGAACATGTACATTTTGCTTGATTGATCATCTAGCTTAATTTGATTGTGCTTGCATCATTTGCATCACTTAGATCATTGCCTTGTGAAAGGTTGAAGTCTCTTGCAAAGTGTGTGAAGCTTTGTCTTGAGCAAGGAGTCTTGGCTAGGAAAGTGTTCCGGATAGCCAAGCAAAAAGTCTTGATTAGAGTCGGGAGGACTCGGATAGTCAAGCAAGAAATCTTCCTAGAGACGTGAGCGTCTTGGATAGGAAGTTGCTTTCTAGAGGTGTAGGACACATCTCGGATAGGAAGTAGGCTTGGTAGTTCACTTGCCCGAGGGTAGATTAGGAGGTGATAGCTTGAGCGGATATCATGTGTTAATAACTTGAGTGTGTAAGTCCTTTTCGTATAGTGGATTGCTTTGCCGGTGGTTGTGGTATCAACCCGTGGATGTTTCCTCTTTGAGGTTTTACCACGTTAAAATCATTGTGTTCAATTTTGCTTTACTTTCTTTTATCTTCCATATATTACATTGTTTGCACATCTTGTAAATTGATTAACTCTTGTCTTAGTGAAATCAATTCATTTGCTAAATCTTATCAAGTGTGCATTTTGCTTTGTAATTTTCCGCATTATTTTTAATTGGAAGAATTTGGAGCCTATACCTATTCACCCCCCCCCCCCTCTAGGTATATTTACACTATATTGCTTAAGGGAATTTCAGGAGCGCTGCTAGTCGTGCGCTGGTGTGGACCAGCGCAAGGCCACCAGCGCCAATCGCCCAGGTGTGCGCCGCTAGACTGGCGCTGGTGGCAGCGCCTGTCGTCCAGCGCTTAAGCCAAAACGTGCTTGTGCGCTGGTCATGCGCTGGTCCACCAGCGCTGGTCCACCAACGCAGGTCCACCAGCGCACAGTGCATTTTTCTGGCGAGTTTTCAAAACGACCTCACTTCACTTATGGCCTCTATATATATGCTAACTTGATTTTAGGTCACACACAAGAGTTCTTATTCATGCTTCATACTTAGGATATTTTTCAAGAGAAGAAAAATACAAAAAGAACTCATTTTTAATTACTCAAACACTATTTCATGATCATCAATCATCATCTAGCATCATCTTAGATCATCTAGATGTCATCTTGCATGGAATCTTCATCATACTTTGCTTGGTAAGCTTTTCACTAATATCATACATATTTTGTGTTTAATTTATCTAGCAATCTCAATTAATTACTTGATTGTTATTTTGTATGCTTTGGATACAAAATTGAGATTAGTATGATGTATGTTTGAGAAGTTGTATTGTGCTAGCATATTATGTTTTATGCTTAATATTGATTAGCTTAACTAATTGACATGTCATTTAGTTTTGATATCTAGGATTGTTCTTAATTGCATATTATATCATCTTAGATAAGCATATAGGGCTTCCCTTGCTCTATGTTGCATTTTGGATATTTTCACATATTCACTTAGGGTTGTATTCTCTTCAAGAGAAGGTAAGTCTTGTGTGTAGCAATCGGGATTAGGTTGCTTAGATCATAAGCAAATTGGACTAGGTTCACTCATACCGGGATTAGGTAGGTGTGTGATTACTTCCGGGATTAGGTTGTAATCGTTTGCACATTTAGTGGATTCAAGGTTCGAGTGTGGCTTACTTACATAGCCCGTGGTTTTTCCCGTGAGGGTTTCCACATAAAAATTCAAGTGTTAATTTAATTTCCGCACCATATTACACTTGCTTGTTTATATTATCTTGAGGGTAAATTCGTAATTTTGACTAACACGAAAAATTGGGTAAAAAGCGTAAAATCTATTCACCCCCCCCCCCCCCCCCTCTAGATAGGTTTATACACACCGTGCTATAATTAGTTTCAATTGGTATCAGAGCGGGTTCCTAGACATACATAGGTGATCCTTGCTTTTTTGGTGTGTTTTGCATTTTGTGTGATTTTTTATTATTCATACATTTGCATTCATTTCATTCATTCATAAACACTATGAGTGGAAACGGTGGAAATGGTGGTGGCCACGAAGGAGCTTCTTGCACAAGGCCTCCACTTCTTACCGGTTTGCCATGTTTGCCATGTTGTACAAATAGCCTTGAAGGCAAATTCTTCTAATTTTTGGTATTTGGATAGTGGGTGCTCTAGGCACATGACGGGAAACAAGAGTTTCTTCGAGACTCTTATTATGGAGGAAGGTGGAAATGTCACTTTTGGTGATGGATCCAAAAGAAATGTTGTAGGGAAAGGAACCATTTACGTTCCCGGATTACCCTCCTTATCCAATGCTTTATTTGTTGATGGCTTGAAAGCCAATTTAATAAGCATTTCACATCTTAGTGATGAAGGATATTCCGTCTTGTTTTCTAAAGACTATTGCTCTATCCTAAAACCCGATGGACAAACCTTGTTGAAGGGCATGAGATCTAGCGACAATTGTTATTGTCTTGAAGCTAGAATTGTATCTAATCATGTGTCCATGGATGAGCAAATTGAGTTGTGGCATGAAAGACTTGGCCACATGAACTTTAGGGATCTACGGACCCTTGGAAAGTTTAATTGTGTGCATGGCCTCCCTAAGCTTGGGAAGAAAGCCAATGGTATTTGTGGACCTTGCCAACAAGGAAAGCAAACTAAAAGCATGCACAAAAAGGGTAAGTATCTCACCACCAAGGAGCCACTTGAGCTTCTCCACATGGACCTCATGGGTCCCATGCAAACCGAAAGTTTGGGTGGAAAGAGATACATTTTTATTTGTGTTGATGATTTCTCTAGGTTCACATGGACATATTTTCTTAGAGAAAAATCCGAAACTTTTGATAAGTTTAAAATGCTTTGTAATAAAATTCAAAATGAAATGAACTCTAATATTAAAAGCATTAAACGGATTAGAAGTGACCATGGGAGGGAATTTGAGAATGCCACCTTTGAAACCTTTTGTAATGGTTTAGGCATCTCCCATGAATTTTCTGCTCCTAGGACACCTCAACAAAATGGAGTTGTTGAGAGGATAAATAGGGTCCTTCAAGAGATGGCCCGTGTGATGTTGCTTAGCAACAATGTCCCTAGGAACCTATGGGTCGAAGCCATCAACACGGCTTGCTATATAGGAAATAGAGTTTTCCTAAGGCCCGGTACTAGAAACACCTCCTATGAGTTATGGAAAGGCAAGAGGCCAAATGTTAGCTACTTCCACACTTTTGGAAGCAAATGCTACATTTTGAATGACCGTGATCAACTTGGCAAATTTGATGCTAAGAGTGATGAGGGTATTTTTATTGGCTATGCCTTAAATAGTAGAGCCTATAGAGTTTTCAATTTAAAGACTCTAAGTGTTATGGAATCATCCAATGTTGTATTTGATGATACTAGGCTCAAGTCAAATGATCATGAGGAGGAGGTTATTTTTAGTGATGGTTCTCCTTTGGAGGAGGTTGTGGTGTCACCTAATGTTGGGACATCTAATGTCAACAATAATGACACACAACCTATTGATAGAGTTCCTCTCTTGGACTCTAAAGAACCCGCTCCATGGGTTAGGAAACTCCATGATAAAGAAGATATCATTGGAGAGGTAAATGAGGGTGTTAGGACTAGACGTCAACTTGCTAATCTTATTAGCTATACTTGCTACACCTCTCAAATTGAACCCAAAAAGGTTGAAGAAGCCTTAAATGATGAATTTTGGGTTCTTGCCATGCAAGAAGAGCTAAACTAATTCGAAAGGAATGAGGTTTGGACCCTAGTTTCTAGGCCTAAGACCACTAATGTCATAGGCACAAAATGGATATTTAGGAACAAATCCAATGAGGATGGCAACATAGTGCGGAATAAGGCTAGACTTGTAGCACAAGGGTACTCTCAAATTGAGGGTATCGACTTTGAAGAGACTTTTGCTCCCGTTGCCCGCTTAGAGTCCATTAGGCTTCTCTTGTCCATCTCTTGTGTGCACAAGTTCAAATTGCACCAAATGGACGTCAAGAGTGCCTTCCTCAATGGCTTCTTGCAAGAGGAAGTGTTTGTTGAACAACCTAAGGGGTTTGTGGATGCACACCACCCCAATCATGTTTATCGCCTCAAAAAGGCACTTTATGGGTTGAAACAAGCACCGAGGGCTTGGTATGAGCGCCTCACTCAATTTCTTGTTGACAACAACTACACAAGAGGTAGTGTTGACAAGACACTATTCATCAAGAGAGACAATGATGAGCTTTTCATAGCTCAAATATATGTTGATGACATAGTGTTTGGCTCCACCAACAACACCAAAGTCCAACAATTTGTTGATGTCATGTCTCTTGAATTTGAGATGAGTCTTGTTGGTGAGCTTAGTTATTTCCTAGGTTTGCAAATTAGGCAAATACATGATGGGATTTTCATAACCCAAGCCAAATATGCTAAAAACCTAGTGAAGAAGTTTGGTTTAGAGAAAGCCAAACATTGTGATACACCCATGAGTACCACTTTGAAGCTAAGCAAGGATGCTAGTGGTAAAAGTGTGGAACAAACTCTATATCGGGGCATGATAGGTAGCTTGCTTTATTTGACCACAAGTAGGCCCGATATATCTATTAGTGTGGGTGTGTGTGCTAGGTACCAAGTGGATCCTAAAGAGTCCCACCTCTCTTCCGTGAAGAGGATCATTCGTTATGTGAATGGGACATCCAACTATGGGATTTGGTACTCTTTTGACACTAATGCTAGTCTTGTAGGCTTTAGTGATGCGGATTGGGCAGGAAATTGTGATGATAGGAAGAGCACATCGGGCGGTTGCTTCTTTCTAGGCAACAACTTGGTGTCTTGGTTTTGCAAGAAGCAAAACTCAATTTCCTTGTCCACGGCCGAGGCCGAGTACATAGCCGCAGGGAGTGGATGCACACAACTCCTATGGATGAAGCAAATGCTAGTAGACTACGGATTCAACCAAGGTACTCTCACTCTCTTTTGTGATAACATGAGTGCTATTAATATTTCCAAGAATCCGGTTCAACACTCTAGAACTAAGCATATTGACATCCGCCATCACTTCATTAGAGAGCTTGTTGAAAATAAATGCATAGTACTTGAACATGTAGGTACTAATGATCAACTTGCGGACTTATTTACTAAACCCTTAGATGCTACTCGATTTAAAACTCTTAGTAGATCTATTGGGATATGTCTTGTGGAGTGATGTTCTATGATTGACCCTATATGGGGAACTCAAGCAAATAGAGCTATTTTGCATTCTTGTAACTTGCAAAAAATTTGAAATAACTTATGCCTCTTCTTTTGATTGCTTGAGCAAGCTTGGTTGTACATATGTATATATGCTTTCAAATTCTATAAGTGTGAACCTTGCTTGTTTTACAATCCATGTCATATTTATGTTCAAACATGCATTTTTGGACTAGGAGATTTACATAGGAAGTATGATGTGAATGACCTATAGTTATCTCCATGACATGATGATTCTTAAATAACATGTTAATGCAAAATGAAAAAACATGAAATTCATACAACATGCTCACATGAAAAGCATGAATTGATGATTGCATATTCTTAAAAATGCAAAACTTGTGTGAAAGCTAATGAGACTCAAAATGAATAAAGGATCTTGTATCCATTCAAAGGAATTTACATTCCAAATGTCTCTCTTTCTTTATTAGTTGAACATGGTTACTATCATACGGATATCTTATCCGGAAAAATTAAATAGGGTGCAAAGTCGCTCATGCCATGTTTCGCTTATAAAGTTGGATATAGTTACTCTTAAATTGAAATCAATAATCTCTATATCCTTGCTTTTCCCATGACATTGGTGAGATTGGTTTGAATTCTAATTAGAAACCTTTGCCATTTGCTTTGCCAAATACCATTGTATTTTGGACTTGAATGCTATATGTCTTGTATGCAAAGCATGTTGGATTCACACATTTTTTCTCAAATAAATCTCCTTGTTTCTCTCAAATTAATTGAAGTGCATAACGTGACTTATATGTATATGCATATCTTGCATGCTCTATCTCTCGTTGCTATGAGTGACCCGGTAGGGGACTACTCCTTTGCCTATATCATGACAAAAAGGGGGAGTAGGATATTGTAAGGGGAGTTGCAAAATAGAGAAGCGATTATGCTCTTTGGGGAGATAAAACATTGAGGGGGAGTAACCCTTTGAGGGGGAGCATTGCATTTATCATACATTGCATACATTTGGTAACGTTGTGCCTAAATTCTAAAAATGCAAATGCTTGGTATTGTTCTCACATGATTAATCTCACACTTTTCTTGTATTGGAATTGTTAGAAACTCTTTTCAGGGATTGACTATTCTACAAGAGGATTGAAGACTTCAAGTTGCATTCTCTTATCTCTTTGTAATGTAGAATATCATTGTAATCCCGTAGTTTCTATTTTGTTGTGAGGAATCAATGTGAGTGATGGTTTTGTCACGAAATAGCCAAAGGGGGAGATTGTAAGGATTCCCGTTGTTTTTAATTGGCTTATTTCATGATCAAACCATAAATGGGGATACTTTGTAAGGGTAGTTTAGATGTTATTGTTAGTGCATTAGGCCCTTTGAAGACCTCATTATTGACAAGCACCAAAGGTAATATTCTAAGTGCTTACTTGTCTTGAAGAGATAGTTGCACACACTCACAACTCATGCATATGGTTAATCTTTGTATGTTGTGTTTCTTTTTGTTGTGCATCAATGCTTATTTACATCTCTTCTTGCTTGATTTTATGATTGCATCTTGTGTTTATAACATCATAGCATTTAGGTTTTTAGGATGCATCTTAGTTTACTTTTGTTCCCCTTGCATGATTGCTTGTGGGGGACAAAAATGTAGGCTGTGCGCTGGTCCACCAGCGCCGGTCGACCAGCGTCGCTCACCGGCGCAAAACGCCCAGTGGAGCGCCGCTGGTCGTGTGCTGGTGTGGACCAGCGCAAGGCTACCAGCGCCAATCGCCCAGGTGTGCGCCGCTGGACTGGCGCTGGTGGCAGCGCCTGTCGTCCAGCGCTCAAGCCAAAACGTGCTTGTGCGCTGGTCATGCGCTGGTCCACCAGCGCAGGTCCACCAGCGCACAGTGCATTTTTCTGGCGAGTTTTCAAAACGACCTCACTTCACTTATGGCCTCTATATATATGCTAACTTGATTTTAGGTCACACACAAGAGTTCTTATTCATGCTTCATACTTACGATATTTTTCAAGAGAAGAAAAATACAAAAAGAACTCATTTTTAATTACTCAAACACTATTTCATGATCATCAATCATCATCTAGCATCATCTTAGATCATCTAGATGTCATCTTGCATGGAATCTTCATCATACTTTGCTTGGTAAGCTTTTCACTAATATCTTACATATTTTGTGTTTAATTTATCTAGCAATCTCAATTAATTACTTGATTGTTATTTTTATGCTTTGGATACAAAATTGAAATTAGTATGATGTATGTTTGAGAAGTTGTATTGTGCTAGCATATTAGGTTTTATGCTTAATATTGATTAGCTTAACTAATTGACATGTCATTTAGTTTTGATATCTAGGATTGTTCTTAATTGCATATTATATCATCTTAGATAAGCACATAGGGTTTCCCTTGCTCTATGTTGCATTTTGGATATTTTCACATATTCACTTAGGGTTGTATTCTCTTCAAGAGAAGGTAAGTCTTGTGTGTAACAATCGGGATTAGGTTGCTTAGATCACAAGCAAATTGGACTAGGTTCACTCATACCGGGATTAAGTAGGTGTGTGATTACTTCCGGGATTAGGTTGTAATCGTTTGCACATTTAGTGGATTCGAGGTTCGAGTGTGGCTTACTTACATAGCCCGTGGTTTTTCCCGTGAGGGTTTCCACGTAAAAATTCAAGTGTTAATTTAATTTCCACACCATATTACACTTGCTTGTTTATATTATCTTGAGGGTAAATTCGTAATTTTGACTAACACGAAAAATTGGGTAAAAGGCGTAAAATCTATTCACCCCCCCTCTAGATAGGTTTATACACACTGTGCTATAATTAGTTTCACTCCACATGGACCTCATGGGTCCCATGCAAATCGAAAGTTTGGGTGGAAAGAGATACATTTTTGTTTGTGTTAATGATTTCTCTAGGTTCACATGGACATATTTTCTTAGAGAAAAATCCGAAACTTTTGATAAGTTTAAAATGCTTTGTAATAAAATACAAAATGAGATGAACTCTAATATTAAAAGCATAAAACGGATTAGAAGTGACCATGGGAGGGAATTTGAGAATGCTACCTTTGAAACCTTTTGTAATGGTTTAGGTATCTCCCATGAGTTTTCGGCTCCTAGGACACCTCAACAAAATGGAGTTGTTGAGAGGAAAAATAGGGTCCTTCAAGAGATGGCCCGTGTGATGTTGCTTAGCAACAATATCCCTAGAAACCTATGGGCCGAAGCCATCAATACGGCTTGCTATATAGGAAATAGAGTTTTCCTAAGGCCCGGTACTAGAAACACCTCCTATAAGTTATGGAAAGGCAAGAGGCCAAATGTTAGCTACTTCCACACTTTTGGAAGCAAATGCTACATTTTGAATGACCGTGATCAACTTGGCAAATTCGATGCTAAGAGTGATGAGGGTATTTTTATTGGCTATGCCTTGAATAGTAGAGCCTATAGAGTTTTCAATTTAAAAACTCTAAGTGTTATGGAATCATCCAATGTCGTATTTGATGATACTAGGCTCAAGTCTAATGATCATGAGGAGGAGGTTATTTTTAGTGATGTTTCGCCTTTGGAGAAGGTTGTGGTGTCTCCTAATGTTGGGACATCTAATGTCAACAATGATGACACACAATCTATTGATAGAGTTCCTCTCTTGGACTCTAAAGAACCCGCTCCATGGGTTAGGAAACTCCATGATAAAGAAGATATCATTGGAGAGGTTAATGAGGGTGTTAGGACTAGACGTCAACTTGCTAATCTTATTAGCTACACTTGCTACACCTCTCAAATTGAACCCAAAAAGGTTGAAGAAGCTTTAAATGATGAGTTTTGGGTTCTTGCCATGCAAGAAGAGCTAAACCAATTCGAAAGGAATGAAGTTTGGACTCTAGTTCCTAGGCCTAAGACCACTAATGTCATATGAATGTACACAAACGAAGTTAAATTGCTTAAAGCATACCTAGAGGGGGGGGGGGGGGGGTGAATAGGTTTTTACACCTTTTTTCAAACCCTTGAACAAACATCTGTTTGTCCCTCAAGGTAGCCTTACACACAACACAATAATCCAAGATAGACATACATAGACAATATGATGACACAATCATAATAGAAATGTCTAAGTATATCAACAAGTCATGTGAGGTAAAACATCAAATAATCATAACAACAAAATAAACTTGTATTTCATAAGATGTTCAATGTGTTACAAGAGTGAGCAAAATGTCACTAAACAAATATTACAATATACAAAAGAATCAAAGATACAAATTGATCTATAGAATGAATACACTAATCACACTATACAAAGACTTGGTTCACAATACATCACAAGTGAATATTATGAATCAAGACAATAAAATATACAATTAAAATATAAGAGAAGAGATAGAAAGAATTAACACAAGGGATTTTTTTAACGTGGTAAAACCTCCAAGGAGGAAACATCCACGGGTTGAATTACAACCATTGGGTACTATATTATTGGAAAATAAACATAGAACATTCACAAAGTGACCAATCTTTAGCTCACCCAACCTAGTGAAGTCTAAACCTACCCAACCCTATTGGAAAGTATGAAATCCCTCAATGATGCGGAACCACCATATATTGGACAACACACTCAACCAACATCGATGGTAGATTAGAAATTCCTCAAGAGTGCATACACATCCCGTGTACCCCGCTCTATCGGAGTCTATGTCTAACCATACGCCTAGGCCTACCAATATGTTAGCCAACTCCCTATCCAAGGCACTCTTGCCTCTAGGGAGCCTCCCATGCATGACTATCCGAGTCCTCCCGACTCTAGCCATGACTTCTTGCTTACCTATCCGAGTCATCCCGACTCTAGGCAAGACTTCTTGCTTGGCTATCCGAGTCATCCCGACTCTAACCAAGACTTCATGCCTTTTACAAGGACTTCCTAGTGTGATCATGTGAATGCAAATGATGCAAACATTCATTTCAACATAGAACATGTGATCAATACATTCTATGGCACAAATAGACCTAAACATGTGAAAACACAATTAATCAAGTCTAGATGCAAAAATACATGAATAGAAACCTAAGCATGTGAAACACCTAACACATATACTCAAAGTCTCATTCACACACATAACACTTGAATCACAAAATGTTCATTAAGTCCTAATTCAAGATGCTATCAATATACAATCAAAGTCTAGATATATGAGATTAAAATCAATCAAAATACTAGACAAAAATATAGAGCAAGGTTTTGAGATTTACATCAATCAAAACCTATATTCTCTAAATCACAAACAAATACACAAATCCTTGATTTCTTCAATCAAAGGACCAAATCAAATCTCAAAGTCATTTTAACACAAAATTAATTCAATTAAGTATCAAACAACCTAAGATGCCATTCTAATCACAATACAACTCACAAACAAATGTAAAACCTAGAATCATGAAATCTAGTCAACATAAGTCCATAAATTGAATTTCAATTGGAATGATAATCAAGCTACCTTTTCAAATAGCTTTCATAAAACAATAACAAAGATATAGAAGAAGAAACCCCAAGCATTTGGAAGGTCAAATAACAAGAAATCCCTAAGATGAGACCATTACCTCGGATTATGATGCTGGTTCGGAATTCAGTGGTCAACCACTGGAAATCATGATCAAACAGCTACCAAACCACTTGGAGATGTTAGAGGACTCAAATACGAACACTCTCCAACTTGAATCACTCAAATCCGACTCCGGATGAGGAAGATATGGTGTTTTGAAGTTTGGAAAAATTGGAGAGAATTCTAGACGGGAAAAACTGAAATCTTCTTCTTGGAAATTCAAAATGAGAGAGAGAGGGAAGAAATAGGAGGAGAGAGAGAGGTCTTTTTGACCAATCATGTGGTGCCACGTCACCCCCAGGCCGTGGGGGGCGCGTGGCCCACACGGGAGCAGAAGGGGCTCCAGGCCGTGGGGCCCACGGCCTCAACCACGGCCAGCCCATGTGGCCCACGGCCTAGGCTGTCCTCTCCCGCGTACTCTCGGTTCGTTGGCCCGTATCTCGAGCGTCCAAACTCCGAATTCGAATCCGTTTTCGGATTACGAACCGTGACTCTCTCACGCACGAAAACGACTATACAACTTTGAAAAACGGTTGAGAAATCATCTCGAAAATCATCGATGAAGAAATCAACACAACAAATGAGAACGAAAAGTAGCATAGACAACTTGTTTGGACTCGAAACCTTATGAGTGAGTAACCGAAACTATCGGAACTCGATAAGGCATTAAATAAGAACATGTTCAAGTCCTAAACACAAAATACGAAAACAAATAAACACATATTCACACAAACATGCCGTATCAAAGAGATAGTCACAAAGCATGCAATTTCACAATGTTTGTCAATACAAGATCAATGCATGAGCATGCTATGAAGTGTGTGAATGTGTTATACCAAATGTTTGAACCACGATGCAGGGACACACATGTATGAATTGTGTGTGTGTGCGCCTAGCCTTGTAAGAGATAAGAGGTCATGTATACCTTTGTAGACCGATAATGTCCGAAACTCTTAAAAGCCGGCAACTTGAACGAATAATGGTTGAGACGTCCTTCGTCTTCGAAATCCTTCATTTACTAACCACTAAACATTACAAGTAAAACACGTTTTGATATGGAATTTATGCCAACACTAATTATCAACCTAACATCATAGGCACTAAATGGATATTTAGGAACAAATCCGATGAGGATGGCAACATAGTGCGAAACAAGGCTAGACTTGTAGCACAAGGGTACTCTCAAATTGAGGGTATCGACTTTGAGGAGACTTTTGCTCCCGTTGCCCGTTTAGAGTCCATTAGGCTTCTCTTGTCCATTTCTTGTGTGCACAAGTTCAAATTGCACCAAATGGATGTCAAGAGTGCCTTCCTCAATGGCTTCTTGCAAGAGGAAGTGTTTGTTGAACAACCCAAGGGGTTTGTGGATGCTCACCACCCCAGCCATGTCTATCGCCTCAAGAAGGCTCTATATGGGTTGAAACAAGCACCAAGGGCTTGGTATGAGCGCCTCACTAAATTTCTTTGAAATTTCCCTCAATGTAGTAGTGAAATATACCTAGAGGGGGGGTGAATAGGTATAGGCTCCAAATTCTTCCAATCAAAAATTAATGCGGAAAATTACAAGACAAATGCACACTTGAATAGATTTAGCAAATGAATTGAATTAACTAAGACAAGAGTTAATCAATTTACAATAAGTGCAATCAATGTAATATATGGAAGATAAAGGAAAGTAAAGCAAAATTGAACACAATGATTTTAACGTGGTAAAACCTCAATGAGGAAACATCCACGGGTTGATACCACAACCACCGGCGAAGCAATTCACTATGATGAAAAGGACTTACACACTCAAGCTACCAACAAATGATATCCGCTCAAGCTATCAACTCCTAGTCTACCCTCGGGCCTAGTGAACCACCTAGCCTACTTCCTATCCGAGATGTGTCCTACACCTCTAGGAAGCAACTTCCTATCCAAGACGCTCACGTCTCTAGGAAGATTTCTTGCTTGCCTATCCGGATCCTCCCGACCCTAGACAAGACTTCCTTGCTTGATTATCCGAGTCCTCCCGACTCTAATCAAGGCTTCCTTGCTCTATCCACAAAGCTTCACTCACTTTGCTAGAGACTTCAACCTAATGCAAGGCTATGATCTAAAGTGATGCAAATGATGCAAGCACAAACAAATTAAGCTAGATGATCAATCAAGCAAAATGTACATGTTCAATGATAATCTAGAATATGATTTCAACACTCAATCTCAAAAGATATCTAGAAATCAAAACATGCAAAAACAATAAGAACAAAGGTATCAATATTCAATTTAGCACACTAAAAACCTAGTTCTTAGATCATGAAATAAAACATAGAAAATAACATGAAGCACATCACATATATGTTTTCTAGAATCAATTTCATGATAAATCAAGTTTAGCACAAATATGTTCAAAACACATTACAAAGCTAAAACTCAATTAACAAATGATCAAATAACCCTAGCATGTGATCTAACATACTTCTTAACAAATTTCATCAATCAAATGGAAAGAATCAATAGTTGATCAAAAATGAAATTGAAAAACAAGAAGTTGAAAAACCAATACTGACCACGGACTGGAAATTGACCTACTGAGAAAAATGCCGAAGTCAACTACCTCTGGAAATGCTTGGGGTTTGTAGCTCTCTTCGAGACCAACAATTTTGGTTTTTGAATCGAATGATTTCGAGTTCGTATGAGAGAGATATGATCAAAACAAGTAAGCAAAAAATATTGAAAAACTGATGCGGGATTGAGGTGTTCTTCAAAAATTTGCATAAGTGATGGAGGGAAGGAGGTTTGATTAAAAGGAGGGAAAAGGAGAAGATTTCCGAGCAAATCATGTGGTGCCACGTCAGCACCCCGTGGGGGGCGCATGGGGCCCACGGGAGCAGAAGGCTCCCTTGCCCGTGGGGCCCACGGCCTCCCACACGGGCTGGCCAAGTGGCCACACGTGGTTTGCCCACCTCTCACGCGCTCCCTCGGTTCGTTGCCCCATATCTTGAGCATCCGACCTCCGATTTCGAATCCGTTTTCGGATTACGAACCGTGACTCCCTCACGCACGACTACGACTATGACTACTCAACTTTGAAAAATGGTTGAAAAATCATTTCGGAATCCGATGATGAAATCAACACAACAAATGAGAATGAAAAGTAGCATAGTCAACTTGTTTGGACTCGAAACCTTATGAGTGAGTAACCGAAACGACCGGAACTCGATAAGGCATTAAATAAGAACATGTTCAAGTCCTAAACACAAAATACGAAAACAAATAAACACATATTCACACAAACATGCCATATCAAAGAGATAGTTACAAAGCATGCAATTTCACAATGTTTGTCAATACAAGATCAATGCATGAGCATGCTATGAAGTGTGTGAATGTGTTATACCAAATGTTTGAACCACGATGCAGGGACACACATGTATGAATTGTGTGTGTGTGCGCTAACGCCTTGCAAGAGGGTGGAAGTCAAGTTTTACCTTTGACGATTTTCACCTCTTGAAGACGACTTTTGCACGAGATGTTGCTCTTCACTCTTTGAGCTTCCTTTCTTCAAATAATGTCCTAAGCAACAACTAATACAATCATAGAGTGTTTTGCAATGGAATCAAGCCAATACAAATAGTGAACCTTACATTCTTGTTGACAATAACTACACAAGAGGTAGTGTTGACAAGACACTATTCATCAAAAGAGACAATGATGAGCTTTTCATAGCTCAAATATATGTTGATGACATAGTGTTTGGCTCCACCAACAACACCAAGGTCCAACAATTTGTTGATGTCATGTCTCATCAATTTGAGATGAGTCTTGTTGGTGAGCTTAGTTACTTCCTAGGTTTGCAAATTAGGCAACTAGATGATGGGATTTTCATAACCCAAGCCAAATATGTCAAAAACCTAGTGAAGAAGTTTGGTCTTGAAAAAGCCAAACATTGTGACACTCCTATGAGCACCACTTTGAAGCTAAGCAAGGATGCTAGCGGTAAAAGTGTGGACCAAACCTTATATCGTGGCATGATAGGGAGCTTGCTCTATTTGACCGCAAGTAGGCCCAATATATCATTTAGTGTAGGAGTTTGTGCTAGGTACCAATCCGATCCCAAGGAGTCCCATCTCTCTTCGGTTAAGAGAGTCATTCGCTTTGTGAATGGGACTTCCAACTATGGGATTTGGTACTCATTTGACACTAATCCTAGTCTTGTAGGATATAGTGATGCGGATTGGGTAGGAAATTGTGATGATAGGAAGAGCACATCGGGCGGTTGCTTCTTTCTAGGCAACAACTTGGTGTCTTGGTTTTGCAAGAAGCAAAACTTGATTTCCTTGTCCACGGCAGAAGCCGAATACATAGCCGCGGGGAGTGGATGCACTCAACTTTTATGGATGAAGCAAATGCTAGTAGACTACGGATTCAACCAAGGTACTCTCACTCTCTTTTGTGATAATATGAGTGCAATTAATATTTCCAAGAATCCGGTGCAACATTCTAGAACTAAGCATATTGACATCCGCCATCACTTCATTAGAGAGCTTGTTGAAAATAAATGCATAGTACTTGAACATGTAAGTACTAATGATCAACTTGCGGACCTATTTACTAAACCCTTAGATGCTACTCGATTTAAAACTCTTAGTAGATCTATTGGAATATGTCTTGTGGAGTGATGTGATTTATACTTGACCCCATATGGGGAACTCAAGCAAAGAGAGCTATTTTGCATATTTGTTGTTTGCAAAAATTTGAAAAAAAAACTTATGCCTCTTTCCTAATTGCTTGAGTAAGCTTGGTTGCACATATGTATATATGTTTTCTATCTAATAAGTGTGATCAATGCTTGTCTACAATCCATGTCATATTTATGTTCAAACATGCATTTTTGGACTAGGAGATTTTATTAGGAAGTATGATGTGAATGACCTATAGTTATCTCCATGACATGATGATTCTTTTAAATAACATGCAAATGTCAAATGAAAAAGCATGAAATTCATATAACATGCTCACATGAAAAGCATGAATTGATGATTGCATATTCTTAAAATGCAAAAACTTGTGTGAAAGCTTATGAGACTCAAAATGAATAAAGGATCTTGTATCCATTCAAAAGAATTTATTTTGCAAATGTCTCTCTTTCTTTATTGGTTGAACATGGCTACTATCATACGGATATCTTATCCAGAAAAATAAAATAGGGTGCAAAGTCGCTCATGCCATGTTTCGCTTATAAAGTTGGATATAGTTACTCTTAAATTGAAATCAATAATCTCTATATCCTTGCTTTTCTCATGACAAATGGTGAAACTGGTTTGAATTCATTTAGAAACCTTTGTCATTTGCTTTGCCAAATACCATTGTATTTTGGACTTGAATGCTACATGTCTTGTATGCAAAGCATGATTATTCACACATTTTCAATAAAAATAAATCTCCTTGTTTCTCTCCAATTTATTGAGATGCATAAAGTGGCTTATATGACTATGCAAATATTTAATATGCTATTATCTCTCTTTGCCTTGAGTGACCCAGTTGGGGACTACTCCTTTGCCTATATCATGACAAAAAGGGGGAGTAGGATATGGTAAGGGGAGATGCAAATTGGTGTTGCAATTGTTCACATTGGGGAGATAACACATTGAGGGGGAGTAACCCTTTGAGGGGGAGCATTGCATTTATCATACATTGCATATATTTTGTAATGTTGTGCCTAAATTCTAAAAATGCAAATGCTTGTTTTGATATCACTTGATTAATCTCACATGTATTTTTTGGAAAAATATAGAAACTTTGTTTTGTAGGGTTGGTTGTTCTACAAGAGATTGGAGCATTGAAGATTTTATTTTGTTTATTATCTCTTTGTATTGTAGAAGATCTATGCTATCCCGTTGTTTCTATTTTTTTGTGAGGAATCAATGTGAGTGGTGGTTTTGTCACGAAATAGCCAAAGGGGGAGATTGTAAGGATTCCCGTAGTTTTTAATTGGCTTATTTCGTGATCAAACCATATGTGGGGATCATGTAAGGGTAGCTTAGGAATGTGTTCAAGCTCAAGGCCCTTGCAAGTGTTAAGCACTCCAAAGGTATATGTTTAGTGCTTAATTTTCTATGAAGAGATTTAGTGCACACACTCACTTAGCATACTTGCATTTGTGTGCATTCTCTTCACATGTCACTTATCACACTTGCACTTCTTTATTATATTTTTTTTATGTGTGGATTTGTCCATAGATGAGTTCCGAGTGATTCGGAGACTTTTTTATATGTTTCGGATGATTTCCGAGACATTTGGGACATTCCGTGTTTTTATTGGAAACCGGATTTCAATTCCGAGCTTAAATTGGAAAGTTATATAATTTTTTATATTTATGATTAAATCCGGGTCAATATTCCGAAGACGGAATTGGATTCCAAGATTTGAGGTCAACTGGACTGAAGAACATTCGGGTCCGAAGTCAGCTTAGTGTGGCATGATAGCCACACCTAGCAAGGCAAGCAAGAGAGTGGCCTGAGCCACGGGCTCCCCACGCCATAATGCTCTCTCTGCCACCGTTGCACCCACATCTCAATCAACGCGCTCCTGATTCATTTTTTTCTTCTTTATTTTGTTTGCCTTTTATATTGTTTGTTTGTTTGTTAAAATATATATATATATATATATACATATATATATATATAATAACGAGTTCTGAACTTCTGATATGTATATAATATATATATATGTTTACTTTTATTGTTTTTTTGCTTTATAGATATATGTGCCGCCTTTGTTGTTTTGTTAAAAGATATATATATATATAAGATCACGTGCTGCACCTAACTCTTGTTAATATATATATATATAATTTGTATATTCTCGTTTTGTCTTATGCATATATTATATATTATATAAGTGCTTCACGCCTTCTGCTATTGTTTTTATCTTTTGTGCCTTTTGCATACATTAAATATATATAAATATATATATATATATATATATTGTTAAATACGATGGCGTTTTGCCTCTTTTTTATTTTGCTAAACCTGATTCATATTTGTATTTATATATACTTTCTTCTTCATTTTTTTAACAAGGCAAACATACACACTTTGAGAGAGCAAAAATATCTTCAAGAGAAAAATCCCCAAGAACTTGTCTTTAACTCTCAAAACCCATTTTCATATGCATCAAAATATCATCTAAGCATTTTCTAGCATAGTTAGGATGTTTACTTGCATGGGTCTTGGTCAACACACTTCCCTTGGTATGTTCTTCACTATTATCATTTATAATTAGTGTTTTATTTATCAAGGCATCTCTTTTATTATTTGCTTGTTCTTAGATTAAAATCTAATATTCAAAATAGAGATTGTTGTGTTGACATGATTGAGTGTTGTATTGTGATAGCTAATTAAGTTTTGTGCTTAATCTTGATTAGCTAAACTATTTGATTGAACATGTCATTTAGTTTTTAATATCTAGGATTGTTCTAATTGCATATTAATCATCTTAGATAAGCATATAGGGTTTCCCTTGCTCTATGTTGCATTTTGGATATTCACATATATTCACTTAGGGTTGTATTCTCTTCATAGAGAAAGTAAGTCTTGTGTGTAGCTTCCGGGATTAGGTTGCTTAGATCGCAAGCAAATTGGACTAGGTTCACTCATACCGAGATTAGGTAGGTGTGTGATTACTTCCAGGATTAGGTTGTAATCGTTTACACATTTAGTGGATTCGAGGTTCAAGTGTGGCTTACTTACTAGCCCGTGGTTTTTCCCGTGAGGGTTTCCACGTAAAAATCAAGTGTTATTTATTTTCCGCATATTTTACTTGATTTATTGCTTTATCTATTTAGGGGTAATTTCGTAATTTTGACTAACACGAAAAATTGGGTAAAAAGCGTAAAATCTATTCACCCCCCCCCCCCCCCCCCCCCCCCTCTAGATAGTTTTATACACACCGTGCTATAATTAGTTTCATAGTATATTGATTGATTTTAATCTCATATATCTAGCTTTTAATTGTATATTGATAACATCTTGAATTTGTACTTAATGAACATTTTGTGATTCAAGTGTTATGTGTGTGAATGAGACTTTGAGTATATGTGTTAGGTGTTTCACATGCTTAGGTTTCTATTCATGTATTTTTGCATCTAGACTTGATTAATTGTGATTTCACATGTTTAGATCTATTTGTGCCATAGAATGTATTGATCACATGTTCTATGTTGTATTGAATGTTTGCATCATTTGCATTCACATGATCACACTAGGAAGTCCTTGTAAAAGGCATGAAGTCTTGGTTAGAGTCGGGATGACTCGGATAGCCAAGCAAGAAGTCTTGCCTAGAGTCGGGATGACTCGGATAGGTAAGCAAGGAGTCATGGCTAGAGTCGGGAGGACTCGGATAGTCATGCATGGGAGGCTCCCTAGAGGCAAGAGTGTCTTGGATAGGGAGTTGGCTATTGTATTGGTAGGCCTAGGCGTATGGTTAGATATAGAGTCCGATAGAGCGGGGTACACGGGAGGTGTATGCACTCTTGAGGAATTTCTAATCTACCATCGATGTTGGTTGTGTGTGTTGTCCAATATATGGTGGTTCCGCATCATTGAGGGATTTCATACTTTCCAATAGGGTTGGGTAGGCTTAGACTTCACTAGGTTGGGTGAGCTAAAGATTGGTCACTTTGTGAATGTTCTATGTTTACTTTCCAATAATATAGTACCCAATGGTTGTAGTTCAACCCGTGGATGTTTCCTCCTTGGAGGTTTTACCACGTTAAAAAAATCCCTTGTGTTAATTCTTTCTATCTCTTTCTCTTATATTTTAATTGTATATTTTATTGTCTTGATTCATAATATCCACATGTGATATATTGTGAGCAAATTTTTGTATAGTGTGATTAGTATATTCATTCTATAGATCAATTTGTATCTTTGATTCTTTTATATATTGTAATTTTTGTATAGTGACATATTGATCACTCTTGTAACACATTGAACATCTTATGAAATACAAGCTTATTTTGTTGTTATGTTTATTTGCTATTTTACCTCACATGACTTGTTGATATACTTAGACATTTCTCTTATGATTGTATCATCGTATTGTCTATGTATGTCTTCCTTGGCTTATTGTGTTGTGTGTAAGGCTACTTTGAGGGACAAACGAATGTTTGTTCAAGGGTTTGAAAAAGGTGTAAAAACCTATTCACCCCCCCTCTAGGTATGCTTTAAGCAATTTAACTTCGTTTGTGTACATTCAACAACAGTAAGGGGTGGTCTTTTATTTGAATTTTTGCAACAGGTACAGGATAGCATCAAGATAGGGAAGTAGATACAGGGAGAAATTCAAGAAGCAAAAGAAAGAAGAAGGGATAAAGGGAAGGATCTAATGCAGCAAATCCAAGTCATTCACACCATTAGCAGAGGCCTTAGAGAATGGATTGAACCTTGTGTTCTCTCCTCCAGATTGAAGGATTGGTAGTGACAAAGGGATTGAGATGTAAAGAATGGGAAGAGAGGAAAGATTTAGGTGAAGTAGTCAAGATTTTGATGTTGAGTTTGGGATGGAAAAGATAAGTTCCAGTTGAGAAATAGAGGATGTTGAAATGGGAATTATATAGGAGAGAACACAAGGTTGAATCTCAGAATTCATGTGTTGTATCATCTGGTTCTCTTTTGCTCGATGTAGAAGAGGAATATTTATAGAGGCCTCGAATTTGTACTGTGTAACTGCTTGAATTGCTGAGGTGGCTAGGTGTCGTGGTGTGTTTTCGATGTGGCGACACCACCACGGCAAACAGTTACAGATTCTTTGATTTGATTGTCGCGGTGATTTCGATCTTTTTCGCAGTGACCTTCACAGTGACATAGAAAGGCGACAAAGAGATCTGGAAATTTTGATAGTAGTCGCCATTTGGTCTCATGACGACACAACACAGCGACTCCACACCTGATTGATTTCTTGATTTTTAATCTCTCTGTAGCGGTATGCACAAAGAGCGACATCTCATAGCGGTGCTTCACTTGATTGATTTTCTCGATTTAATCTTCTCTGCCGCCTCTTGGTTGTCACAGCAAAGATGCCGCGGCAACACTTGGTTGGATTCTCCTTTGCAATTTGATCTATGTCACTGTTTGTTAAAGGGCGACACCTTCAAAGGCGACAATGCCCTGTTTCTCCACTTTGTGCACATTTTTGCCTCAATTTCCTCTACTTCTTCACAATTTCCCTTGTGGCATAAATAATCTTGAAACACTTGATTAAGACGTTAAAACATGAGGAAATGCCTGAGAATCAAGCATAAAGAGATGGAAATGAGGGCCAAAATCATAACAATTTTGGTTTGATCAATATCCTAGTCTATAGATAAGTACATTCCTTTCTTTAAGATTATTAAGCAGGGAAAGAAGATGAAATGGGATCAGGAAAGCGAGCAGGCTTTCCAATCTTTGAAAAGGTACCTAGCTAGTCCGCAGCTACTTGTGAAACCTATACCAAGTGAGGAATTGCAGCTTTACTTGGCCGTATCAGAAACCGCTACAAGCAGGGCTTTAGTAAAAGAATGTGGGGATAGGGTTCAGAGGCCTGTTTACTACATGAGTCGTGCCTTGACCAAATCCGAAAAGAACTATACCCTCTTGGAGAAGCTCGCCTATGTACTTGTAACCTCTGCCAGAAAGCTCTGACCTTATTTCCAAGCACATACAATCGCAATGGTTACAGATCAACCATTGAGACAATTCCTCCATAGACCGGATGTATCAGGCAAATTGGTCATGTGGGCTTTAGAGCTCACCCAATATGACATCAAGTACAAGGCAAGAACGACAATCAAAGCCCAAGCCTTGGTTGATTTTGTGGCAGAATTCAGCATGACCTTTAGTCTGGGTGCCATCGCGGTCCTGGACCCAATCACTAAAAAAGAACACAAAGAATGGCCCGTTGATTGCAAAGCCTAGATACTATACACGGATAGAGCATCAAACCAGGCGGGCTGCGGAGCAGGAATTGTCTTGACCGATACTGAAGGGATCGAATGTTGCCACTGTTTTCGATTTGAGTTTAGCACCACCAATAGCAAAGCAGAGTATGAAGCCTTGCTAGTAGGGATGAAGATAGCCAAAGAATTGGGCGTAGATTTCCTCCTAGTTAGGAGTGATTCGCTGCTGCCTGCTGATGGTTAACTAGGTATTTAGGCAATACTAGGCAAATGGTGAGAACATGGTGGCATACCTCCGAAAGATCCGGGAAGCTATGTTAAGGTTCAAAGGTGTGAAGATGGAGCAAATTCCTTGTGAGAAGAGCCACTAGGCCGATGTCTTGGCCAAAATTGCTGCAACTAGAGGACAAGCATTACTAAAGGGGGTACCACTCTAACTAATTTCCCGATCCAACATAACTAGAGGAGAAGAAGTAAACCTGGTTGATCGGCTTCCTTGCTAGATGGACTCCACAACTGATTACCTCTAAAACAAAAGTCTCCTAGAGGATCCAGATCAAGCATGCAAGCTTAAAAGGGTTACTACCTGATACTGCTTGTTAGATGATCGCGCTCAGAATGTTCACATTTAGTTCTACCTTTTCCTATCTTTTGTATCCGTTTCTGAGTATTTTTGTGTATTTAATAGGGTGTGAATAAGTGTTTCAGGGAATTAGGGAAGTTCAGGGGCATTGTGGTAATTATGGAGAAATCAGGGGCTAAAATGCAATATTCGGAGAAATATTGACCATTCTGTGATTAAGGGAGAAGACAGGGGTGCAAATTGTAATTCGCCAGCAAAAGTCAGATCAGTTGCCACGTTACCCCAGAAACGGTGTCGTTTTGCGCCTGCTCGCGTCACGCCTGACCTCAAGTCATCTTCAAGCTTCGGCCAGCCCGACCCGTTTACCCATGGAGCGACCCGACCCGACCCGACCCGACCCGACCAGACCAGATCCGGTTTTGACTCGGTTCAGACCCAGATCTTCTTCGACCGATTTTGGCCATTTTCCAGCCAGTTTTTCGACGATCTCTGCCCAGATCGGCAGCCCTCTTCTCGACGGTCATGATGGACCCATTTTGGGCATTCCATGCACGTGTTTCCTTTCTCATCCAAGTCCACCAAACTCCATGGAAATGCAAGCTTGCAAGCTTGGTTCGGTGGTCTCTTTCCCGCAATACAGACGTTCCAAACTCACCGGAATACCGCGGCTTCATGCAACGGCTTCTTTCCCACAGTCCAGAAGGTCCAAGCTCGCCTCCAACGTCCAAAAATGCGCGGCGACTTCCGACAGCGGGCAAGAACCCACGAACTTGGTGGATTGAACCCGCCAACTTGACTGACCTTGGAGATTTGCACGACCAAACTCTCCCAAACCTTCCCTACTATATATATTCACCTTTCCTTAAACCTAAACACATCTCTAATATCCAAATAATCACCCAAATTACTCTACCAACCTAGAATAGCTTAGAATAAACTCACACCACTTCACTTAGCTTGTAATTAGTGTGTAAGGTGGTTTTCCAGCCACCAATAGTGATCCAAAGCTTCCACACCTTGATTTCGAGCTAGGGAAAGCAAGAGGAGTTGAGCTAGCTTGAAGACTTCTCCAAGATTATTGGGTTGTCTCTATTGTCTCTCTTATTTCCTTAGTTTGTTGTTAATGTTTAATTAAATATTTATGTTAAGGATTTGGTGTATTTATGTATCATATCTATGAACTAGTTGTATCTATATTTGATATTGAGCTTTAATTGATATATGCTTGTTAATTGATTAATCCAATTGTTAACTTGCAAAATAGGATTTACTTGATTAATGCAAACCTTGCTTAATTTAGTTAACCTATAATTGAAGTGCTTAATTGTTATCAACTAGTAATTAGGTCATTTACATTATTCATTAATTCCCTAACATATCTCATTATCACTCTTTGCATAACTTTGCATTAGTGGTAATTAGTTTAGCTAATTAATTAGTTAATTTAGTTAATTGTTATTGGTAATTAAGTTAGTGATTAGATTAGTTAATTAAATAAGGGATTGACAACCCTTAGTTGTATTTAGATTTAGTTAACTTAGTGGTAATTAGAATAAGGCTTTCTTAGTGTAATCTTAGATTAGTTAGTTAAATTGCTTGTGACCATCTCCTTTTACTTTTATTGCATGTTTATAGTGTAAATATATTGTGTATATATATATATATATATATTATCTAAGACCAAGAACTAGCTTAAGGTAAACACTTCCTTCATGGGAACGATACCCTTAATTGTATCCGCTATACGACTCGTTCGACTCGTATACTTGCGAAGGGTAGAAACACTCACACGCCATATCATTTACCAGTAGTTTATAGAACTATCGTGTACCACATTTGTGGCGATCAGTAGATGGGTATGTTAGGTTTTTGGTATGTCTTGGCATGTATTTCATATTGAAACGATGTTGTCTTGTAATGTTTAGTGGTCTAAGAATTGAAGATTCAAGTCGTCAAAGAAAGAATTGGCCACAACTCATGCAAGATGTCGATTTCAAAGAGAAATGTGCTTCATCAGTTTACAAAGGTATATAAGACCTCATTTCTCTTACAAGGCTATGCACACACACATATGGCATTCATACGTGTCTCTTCATGATTGAACATCATTTATATATCACTTTCACACACTTGGTAATGTATGCTCATGCATTAGCTTTAATTCGATAAACATTGTAATTTGCATGTTCTAAGACTATGTCTAGGAAAGGCATACGTGTGTAATTTTGTGTTTATTTATTTCTATATTTTTTTTTTTAGACTTGAACATGATCTCTTATGATTCCTTATTGAGTCCCGGTCATTTCGGTTACTCATTCATTAAGTTTCGAGTCCAAACGATGTAGCTACGCTACTTTTCGTTCTCATTCGTTGAGTTGTTTTCGTCATCGTATTCCAAGATGATTTCACAACCTTTTGTCAAAGTTTCATAGTCATCTTTGTGCATGAGGGAGTCACGATTCGTAATCAGAAGATAAATTTGAAATCGAAGTTTGGAGGCCCAAATATGGCCGAAGAACGCGAGCGGAGCGCGGGAGGAGCAAGCGAGGCCAACGGCCAAGCTTGCTTGGCCACGTGTGGAGGCCGTGGGCCACACGGCCAGACCAGCCCTCTGGTCCCGTGTTGCACATGCGCCCCACATGGCTAGGAGCTAATGTGGTAGCTTCTGTTTGGCCGAAATTCTTCCCTCTCTCTCTTCCTTTCAAATATTCCCAATTCCCTCCAATTCATTTTCAAGAAGAAAAAGTTGAATATCGCTAGAATTTTCTTTCCAATTTTTCTCATCTTCCAAACACCATAACTTTCTCATATGAACTCAGAATTAAGTGATTCAAGTTGGAGATTGTTTGTAATCGAGTCATCTACCTTTTCCAAGTGATTTGGTAGCTGTTTGATCAACTTTTTTGGTTCTTGCATACAGAAAACAGAACCAGCTAGATAATCCAAGGTAGTGTTCATATCTTTTAGATTTCTTCTTTTATAACCTTCAATTACCTCGGGGTTTCTTCTTCTATATGTACTTGTATGTATGGTGAATGCTATTGAGAAAGATAGCTTCACAAATCAAACCTAATCAAAAGTCTATTAGAGACATATGTGAACTAATTTCTTTGATTCTAGGTTTTTCACATGATTGAGAGTTGTATTGTGATTAGATTGATATCTTGGATTATTTGTGACTTGATTGATTCATTTTATGATTAATAATCCTTGAAATGTGTTTTTATCCTTGATTGATGTAATCTAGAATTAAGGCTCTTGCATGTGTTTTTAGAGACATCTAGGATTTAATTGATTTATCAATATATCCATGCTCTAAATCTTTGGCTAGAATATTCATTGAATAAATTTTATGATTCTAGCTTTTTTGTGTGTGTTTATGACATATTGAATATGTGCTTCATGTATATGTTTTTATTCAAGTGTTATTTGTATGAATAGAACTATGAGCTTTTGTATTACGAAAAAACCCTTGACTAGTCAATTTATATAACAAGTGTAATATGTGCGGAATTTAAATAACACTTGATATTTACGTGGAAACCCTCTCGGGAAAAACCACGGGCTGGTAAATGCGCCACACTCGAACCTCGAATCCACTAATGATAATGAAGATTACAACCTAATCCCGGTATGTAACTCACTACCACTACCTACTCCCGGTATGAGTGAACCTAGTCCAATTGCTTATGTGAACACCTAATCCCGGTGTACAACCTAATCCCAGTCATCACACAAGACTTACAATTGCTTGTGACAAAAGGCAACCTAATCCCGGAAGCCACACAAGTCTTACTTCTCAATGAAGAGATTAACACCCTAAGTGAATTTATAAATATCCAAAATGCAACATAGAGCAAGGGAAACCCTATATGCTTATCTAAGATGATGAATATGCAATTAGAACAATCCTAGATATTAAACTAAATGTCATGTCAAATAGTTTAGCTAATCAAGATTAAGCACAAAACCTAATTAGCTATCACAATACAATTTTTCAAACATACAACACACTAATCTCAATCTTGTATCAAAAGATATATGAAAATCATACAAGTAATAAATTGAGATTACTTGTGACACGCCCCGACCGGTTCTACTATTGTCACTACAAATTAACTTAATCTACCTCGGTCGTGCTAGAGGGACGTGCGAGTCTGGTGACCCTATTGCAAGTGCACAAGTCGTTAAACTAGTGTAGTGAGCAAGTAAGGGTATCGTTCCCACTAGGTAAGCACTAAAAAGCCTTCTAACTTTAGATTAACTCTACAATTTCCTAATTACTCTAACACGCTTTACTTAAATTAACTAGTGATTAACAAATTAACTATTCTAAGATGAAGTTGTCTAATTAGCAATTACAACTACCTGAATTAAATTCTATATTAAAAATTGTTAAGGAATTAGATTCATTCAAGTAATATTCAAGCTTCTAATCAATCATTCATTAAGCCTAACCTTCAATTACTAACATGCATATATCCATATGAATGTTCTAAGCACCTAATTCTCAACTTAATCACAATGAAATCTAAGATTAGAGAGTGATTAAGGAGAAATTAGTCATTTAGTAGTAGAGAATTGCAAGTTAGTAATCTCTACTCATGGGTGCTTCACTATTAATATGCAATAAATGGTACATGCATATAATTTCATCAAGTTATTGCACTACAAGGAGATAGGTGGTTGCAACCACCACACATGCAATCATAAATGCACAAAAACATGACTTGAGAGGATTATAACAATATGATTGATTAGATAACAAGGAAGTACAAGAATTACATCTAATTCCCTAAAAAAAAGGATTAGCTACACATAGTATCACAATTACAAAGATATACAAGCAAGGGAAACATCACAAGGGAAACATCACCAATGGACAAACTTGTGAAGTGGAAATGGTCTTCCTTGCAATCCAAGCAATTAACTCTTCTATGGCAACTTGAAGTGATCACTCTAAGTAACCAACATGTGGTGTTTGGCTACCTAGAAATTGGCCAAGAAAATAACTATCTTTTTTTATTCCTAAGAACAAAATATCTAATTAATATCTCCTTTCTATCTTCTCTCTAACTAACTATCTCTACCCTCTCTACTCTCTCTAAGTAAAACTAAGTATATCTATCTTTGTTTTGACCCATTGTGTATATGCATGAGAGAGGAGGCCTTCCAAGGACAATAGGTGGAGAAAGGGGCAGCCTTCTTTGACTTTTGGGGCGAGCTTCAATCAATTTGCAGCTTCTCAGAATCGTCAGCGGGCATGCACGGCGGCTTTGTTCCCGCCGATAGATCCCGCCTGGATGACGGCGGCTTCTTGCCCACAGAAAGATCTCGCCTAGATGACTGCGGCTTCTTGCTCGCCGAAAGATCTCGCCTGGATGACGGCGGCTTCTTGCTCGCCGGCCTGAATGCATGAACTCGCCTTCTTGCTTTTCTTCTGTTTTCTTCCCAATTTGCCCTCATTTCTTCACCTTGGACAAAAATGCCCTTGAAACACCTATTTTACCTGAAAATACTTATTTACACATTAAACACATGGAATGCTTAGAAAATGATTACCAAAAACAAGGTAAAAGGGGCGCTAAATGTAAACATTTGAAGCGCGATCAGCTTGTTAAGAAAAACACAAAATATGTAAGATATTAGTGAAAAGCTTACCAAACAAAGTATGATGAAGAATCCATGCAAAAAGACATCTAGATGATCAAAGATGATGCTAGATGATGATTGATGATCATGAAAAGGTGTTTGAGTAATTAAAAATGAGTTTTTGGAATTTTTCTTCTCTTTGAAAAATATCCTAAGTATGAAATCTGAATATGAACTCTCTTGATTGACCTAAAGTCAAAGTGGCAAATATATAGGGTGTCAAGATGAAGTGTGGTCGTTTTGATAAGTGACGCCACTATTTTGCCTTGGGCGCTGTACGTAGAGCGCCCCAACTCTGTTCTCTCGGGAAAACAGAGTGGCGCTGTACGTACAACGCCTGTACAGCGACCGAATTAAATCGATCAGGTCTGTACAGTGCTCGATGGGCGCTGTTCGTACAGCACTTCTGTAGAGCGCTTTTGAGAGCGCCCATTGCAAAAATGCAATCCTAAGTCTAAGCATGACAAGGCAATTGGATATGCAAGATGCAATCAATATGACATGCAAGAAGAGATGTTAATGAACATTAATGCACAAAAATAAGACACACAACATACAAGGATTAAACATATGCATGAGTTGTGAGTGTACGCAACTATCTCTTCAAGATAAGTAAGCACATAGAAATTTACCTTCGGTGCTTATCAAGACGAGGTCTTCAAAGGGCATTAAGCAATAATACCAACACTTAAGCTACCCTTACAAAGAATCCCCAACATGTGGTTTGTCCACGAAATGAGCCAATCAACAAATGGGAACCTTACAATCTCCCCCTTTGGCTATTTCATGACAAAACCACCACTCACATTGATTGCTCACAAAAAAAATAGAAACTACGGGACTACAATGATTATCTACATTATAAAGAGATAAGAAAATAAAACTTCAAGTCTTCAATCTCTTGTAGAATAATCAATCCCTGAAAATAAAGTTTCTAAACTTTCCAAAACAAGTAAGAGTGAGATTAATCAAGTGAGAATAAAAAACAAGCATTTGCATATTAAAATATTAGGCACAACATTATGCAATGTATGTGTATGCAATGCTCCCCCTCAACGGGTTACTCCCCCTTAATGAATATTCTCCCCAACAAGCACAATTGCTACTACAATTTGCAACTCCCCTTACCATATCCTACTCCCCCTTTTTGTCATGATATAGGCAAAGGAGTAGTCCCCAACCGGGTCACTCATAGCAACGAGAGATAGTAGCCTGTAAGATATTTGCATAATCAATATAAGTCACTTTATGCATCTCAATTAATTGGAGAGAAACAAGGAGATTTATTTGAAGAAAATGTGTGAATCAAACATGCTTTGCATACAAGACATATAGCATTCAAGTCCAAAATACAATATTATTTGGCAAAGCAAATGACAAAGGTTTCTAAAAAGAATTCAAACCAATTTCACCAATGTCATGAGAAAAGCAATGATATAGAGATTTTATTGATTTCAATTTAAGAGCAACTATATCCAACTTTATAAGCGAAACATGGCATGAGCGACTTTGCACCCTATTTGATTTTTTCGAATAAGATATCTGTATGATAGTAGCCATGTTCAACCAATAAAGAAAGAGAGACATTTGGAATATAAATTCCTTTGAACGGATACAAGATCCTTTATTCATTTTGAGTCTCATAAGCTTTCACACAAGTTTTGCATTTTAAGAATATGCAATCATCAATTCATGCTTTTTATGTGAGCCTGTTATATGAATTTCATGCTTTTTCATTTGACATTAACATGTCATAAAGAATTATCATGTCATGGAGATAACTATAGGTCATTCAAATCATACTTCCTATGTACCTCTCCTAGTCCAAAAATGCATGTTTGAACATAAATATGACATGGATTGTAAACAAGCAAGGTTCACACTTATTGAAATGAAAACATATATACATATGTGCAGCCAAGCTTACTCAAGCAATTAAAAAAGAAGCATAAGATATTTCAAATTTTTGCATGTGACAAGTATGCAAAATAGCTCTCTTTACTTGAGTTCCCCATATGGGGTCATCATCATCCTTCATCAAAGAAGGTCATGAGGTCCTATAGACCTACTAAATCCATTGAACTTAGTTGAACCTATTAGAGACAAGTTTGTCTCGTAGCAAGCGGGTTCATCTTTTCTAATCCACTTACGTGAAACAATTTTCTTCCTAGTGGTCAAAGGTTCTAGAGATCTAGATGACATAGGATCATGTAAATGAATTTCTTACTTCCTATGAGCATGCATTCTAGCTCTAGCCTCTTTCTTCTTTATCATGCTTTTAGCTCTACATAATTTAATGTAACGAAAGCACTTTGGTCTAATATGACCATCAATACCACAAAAATGACATGTAAGGATGAAATTAGAAGTTATACCATGTCCTTGTGCATGCATAGGAGCTTTACCATGTCTTTGTGATTGTCTTGGTAGATGGATAGGATCTCTCCTTCTTTGTTGTTAACCAAGACTTGATTGCTTCCTCGGTTTAGCTTGCATGATTGGTCTCTTCCTTTGATGGATTTGAGGTTGAGGGAAGTTAGTATGAGGAACTTTTTGAGCATAGGGTTGTCTTCTTGAAGCTACATTCACTTGTGCACTATGAGAGCATTGACCTAGATCAATCTTCTTCCTAGGAGTTTACACCGGTGAAGTCGCTTTCTTGCCTAAGCTCTTGATAAACATGGTCTTGATAGGAGTGGAGATCTCCTTACTATCTTCAAAGCCAAGACCTCTCTTGTCATAGGGGCTTTTTCCAATACTCAACAAGTGGTTGAGTTTTTCTGTACTAGAGTCCATCTTAGCCATCAACTCTCTAGCATCTTTAAGCTCCATTTTCAACCCTTCTTCATTCCTCTTAGACAAAGCTAGCTCTTCTTTTAGCTTGTCTTCAATCTTCTTGGATCTTTCCACTTGTTCATTTAAGTGGTCAATATGAGCTAAAAGGTCTAGATTCTCTTTTCTCAATTTTTGAGTCTTTTCCTTGGTCTTCATTGCTAAGCTTTTAAACTCGGCGAGGTATTCATCTAGAACCTTTTTCTCCACATATTCATGTGTGGAGTTAGATGAAGAGTCATCTTCACTAGAGTCACTTTCTTTTTGACTCTCATTCTCTTCTTCATTTTAGGAGATCGGAAAGGCAAAATAGTTGTTCTCACAATCATTCAAGCTTGAGGGACTTCCTTCAACAACTTTCACTTTGTTGTCCCGCTTGTGAGAGCAACCTAATGCCAAACATTTTGCCACAACCTCTTCATCATTATCACTTGAAGTGGCGGCCTCCTCTCTTTCATCTTCCAAGTTAGCACAATCCTTGGAGATATGCCCGAATCCTCCACATTCGTAGCATTGAATCTTCTCTCTTGAAGACATCTCATGATATGGCTTGACATTCTTGATTGTGGTCTTCTTCTTCTTAAAGTCATTCCCCTTTGAGCCATAACCACTCTTTTGTAGATTCAAGAAATTCTTGAATCCCTTGGCAATGAGTGCCATGTCTTCATATGAGTCGTCCTCCTCCTCTTCCATCTTGGATGTCTTCAAGGCAATATCCTTTTTCTTCTTAGGAGGTGATGTGTAGCCTTTCTTGATTCATAGGCTAGAAGTCTTCCAATGACTTCACTCGGCTTCATTTCCTTGTAGGTGTCATTTTCTTCTAAAGCTGTCACTTTGGGTTCGAACCTCTCGGTAAGTGATCGCATGATCTTTTGCTTGATTCTTCTATCCGAGTAAGGATCACCAAGTTGGTGACTTTGGTTCACAATGTCCATTAGTCTCACTTGGAAGTCATTGAAGTGCTCGTACTCTTCCATCCTAATGGTCTCAAACCGAGTTTGAAGGACTTGAAGCTTTGAGTCCTTGACAACCTCGGTGCCTTCATGTGCAACTTCTAGGATGTCCCATGCCTCTTTAGCAATCCTAGTAATTTGAATCAGTTTGTACTGATTTTCACTCACTGCACATCGAATGGCATGAATAGCCTTGTTGTTCCACATGGAGTCAATAAATTCTTGAGGACTCCACTGTGCCTTAGGCTTGAGAACTTCTTCTCCTCCATCCGTAAGGAGTCATCATAGGTGGAGCATATCCATCTTCAACCGCCATCCACGCCATATCATGGATTTGGCATATGTATGCTTCCATCTTCCCCTTCCATGAGGAGTAATTATCGCCGGTGAGCAACGGTGGCCTCACGCTCGACGCTCCCTCTTTGCTCATCCCGAAACCACTCATATTGTTTGGATGAATGCAAATGAGATGAATGCAAAATGTATGAATAAAATCAAAAAATCACACAAGATGTAAAACACACCAAAATGAGCAAGGATCACCTATGTATTTCTAGGAACCTGCTCTGATACTAATTGAAACAAATTATAGCACGGTGTGTATAAAACTATTAATCTAGAGGGGGGGTGAATAGATTTTAATCCATTTTACCCAATTTTTCGTGTGAAGTCAATATTACAAAAATGCCTCTGACTAGTCAATTTATATAACAAGTGTAATATGTGCGGAATTTAAATAACACTTGATATTTATGTGGAAACCCTCATGGGAAAAACCACGGGCTAGTAAGTGCGCCACACTCAAACCTCGAATCCACTAATGATAATGAAGATTACAACATAATCCCGGTATGTAACTCACTACCACTACCTACTCCCGGTATGAGTGAACCTAGTCCAATTGCTTATGTGAACACCTAATCCCGGTGTACGACCTAATCCCGGTCATCACACAAGACTTACAATTGCTTGTGACAAAAGGCAACCTAATCCTGGAAGCCACACAAGTCTTACTTCTCAATGAAGAGATTAACACCCTAAGTGAATATATGAATATCCAAAATGCAACATAGAGCAAGGGAAACCCTATATGCTTATCTAAGATGATGAATATGCAATTAGAACAATCCTAGATATTAAAATTAAATGACATGTTAAATAGTTTAGCTAATTAAGATTAAGCAGAAAACCTAATTAGCTATCATAATACAATTTTTCAAACATACAACACACTAATCTCAATCTTGTATCAAAAGATATATGAAAATCATACAAGTAATAAATTGAGATTGCTTGTTAAGAAAAACACAAAATATGTAAGATATTAGTGAAAAGCTTACCAAGCAAAGTATGATGAAGAATCCATGCAAAAAGACATCTAGATGATCAAAGATGATGCTAGATGATGATTGATGATCATGAAAAGGTATTTGAATAATTAAAAATGAGTTCTTGGAATTTTTCTTCTCTTTGAAAAATATCCTAAGTATGAAATCTGAATATGAATACTCTTGATTGACCTAAAGTCAAAGTGGCATATATATAGGGTGTCAAGATGAAGGGTGATCGTTTTGATAAGTGACACCACTATTTTGCCTTGGGCACTGTACGTAGAGCGCTTCTATACAGCGCCCCAACTCTGTTCTCTCGGGAAAACAGAGTGGCGCTGTACGTACGACGCTGTACGTACAGCGCTTTGTATAGCGACCGAATTAAGTCGATCAGGTCTGTACAGCGCTCGATGGGCACTGTTCGTACAGCGCTTCTGTAGAGCGCTTTTGAGAGCGCCCATTGCAAAAATGCAATCCTAAGTCTAAGCATGACAAGGCAATTGGATATCCAAGATGCAATCAACATAACATGCAAGAAGAGATGTTAATGAACATTAATGCATAAAAATAAGACACACAACATACAAGGATTAAACATATGCATGAGTTGTGAGTGTGTGCAACTATCTCTTCAAGACAAGTAAGCACATAGAAATTTACCTTCGGTGCTTATCAAGACGAGGTCTTCAAAAGGCATTGAGCAATAATACCAACACTTAAGCTACCCTTACAAAGAATCCCCAACACGTGGTTTGTCCACGAAATGAGCCAATCAACAAATGGGAACCTTACATCCTTTCTCTCTTTTCTTTATTTTCTACTATGTGTAACTAAACCCTCATATTGGGGAATTGATGAGACAACTTATGTGATGATCCTATGTATTTGAACTAGTCATGTATTTATAAAATTCTCTCTTGGTATATTCTATTTTCATTGCTTTGAAGTTGTCATTTTACTTTACTAAGTTAATATTGGGGCTCAATTTAGCTTGGTTGTAAGGTGGTTCACATATGAAGGTTGTGGTTTAGAGTTAGAATGGCTTTCAACTCATTCTCCAATCTTTAGCATCCATGAAATTGAATATATGTGATTTGAATGTTTTATATTGTACAAGACCTTAAATTTGTTCTTGAGAATCTTGTTTGGGTAAATACTTGTAGTGGGGTTCACTTGAGTAGGAGCTTGAACTTATATTCTTGCCAAGACTCATAGTAGGGCTTACTTGAGTCAAGGTTTGAATTTGCATAGTAATTAGTTAAATCAATTTAAGAACAAACATTGAGTTGGATTAAGGTGCTTAATTGGGCTAGTTCATTACATTAGGAAATCTTTTAGTTGTCAACTCAATTCCCTAATATCCATCATCATATATCACACCTATCATTTTCATCACTTGTTTTAGATTGCTTAATTTAATTTAATTTAAGTTAGTTGTTAAAACAATTTCCAAACCAAAAATGAATTTTACTTTTCCGCACGTAGTTTAGATTAGTGTACATAATTTAGTTATAGCCAAATATCCTTCCTTTCCCTGAGGAACGATCCCGCTTGCCATTATATATTTCATTCGATTTGTGTATTCTAAGTGTGGAATTTTGGTACTTGTAAAAGTCCGATCAATGCTCAATAGCAAGAAAGTCCCTAGAAACCTATGGGCCGAGGCTGTCAATACCGCTTGTTATGTGTCTAATCGTGTATATAGAAGGCCCTGCACAAAACAAACGTCCTATGAGCTATGGAAGGGCAAGAAGCTAAATTTAAGTTACTTCCACACTTTTGGGAGTAAGTGTTATATTTTGAATGATAGAGATCACTTAGGAAAGTTTGATGCTAAAAGTGATGTTGGTCTTTTTCTTAGGTATGCTATTAATAGTCGTGCATATAGAGTCTTTAACTTGACTACTAATACTATTATGGAGTCTATAAATGTGAAGATAGATGACCTTAGCATGCTTAATTTGTGTGATGATAATAGTGTCAATGAACCTAAAGATAACATCTTGAATGTCACTAAATCTCCTGTTGATGTAACTAGTAGTGTATCTAGTCAAAATGATAAAAATGATAGTTGTGTTGAAGTTAAAAGTCAAGGGTTAGAAAATGCTTTAAATGATAATCAACAAAATAACCAAGTTGTTGAACATTCACACCTTAGACTTAGAAACTTACATTATCAAGAAGACATCAAAGGTGATTTAAATGAAGGGGTTAGAACTAGAAATCAAATATATAGCTAACCAAATATCTTATGCTTGCTACACTTCTCAAATTGAACCTAAAAATATTAATGAAGCAATTGTTGATGATTATTGGGTTGGGGCTACGCAAGATGAACTTAATCAATTTGAGAAGAATGAAGTGTGGTCCTTAGTTCCTAGACCTAAAGATATAAATGTAATTGGCACTAAATGGATTTTTAGGAATAAGACCGATGAAAGTGGCAAGATTGTGAGGAATAAAGCTAGACTAGTGGCTCAAGGCTACACGCAAGTTAAGAGTGTAGACTTTGATGAGACATTTGCACCGATTGCTCGTCTCAAGTCCATTAGACTTTTGTTGTCCATTGCATGCATTAAAAAATTCAAATTGTTTCAAACGGATGTCAAAAGTGTTTTCCTCAATGGATACCTTCAAGAAAAAGTGTATGTTGAACAACCTAAGGGTTTTGTAGACCCACACTCTCCTAATCATGTGTTTAAATTAAAAAAGGTCCCCTATGGTCTTAAGCAAGCTCCAAGAGCTTGGTATGATAGGTTGACTCAATACCTTATTGACAACTAATATAGGAGAGGTGGCATTGATAGAACATTGTTCATCAAACATCATGATCATGATATTTTTCTTGCACAAATTATGTTGATGACACTGTTTTTGGGTCTACTAATAAAACCAAGATTGATGAATTTGTAAGTGTTATGTCAAGTGAATTTGAAATGAGTATAGTGGGTGAGTTGAATTATTTTCTAGAAATGCAAGTAAAACAAACTAGCATGGGCGTAATGTTGAATCAATCTAAATATGCCAAAAACCTTATTAAGAGATTTGGTCTAGAAAATGGAAAAGATTTTGAAACACCCATGAGTACTACTCTAAAACTTGACAAAGATGAAAAGGGGAAAAATGTTGACCGAAGCCTTTATAGAAGCATGATAAGTAGTCTACTTTACTTAACGGCTAGTAGACCCGACATTTGCTTTAGTGTAGGCTTGTGTGCTAGATTCCAAGACAATCCCAAGGAATCTCACTTAAAAGCCGTCAAGAGAATCATTAGGTACATCAAAGGAACTCATAGTCTTGGTCTATACTATTCATTTGATACCAATGATATCCTTATAGGCTATTGTGAAGCCGATTGAGCGGGAAACATAGATGACCGTAAAAGCACATCGGGTGGTTGCTTTTATGTTAGGAATAACTTGGTTTCTTAGTCAAGTAAGAAACAAAATTCGGTTTCCCTCTCCTCTTCCGAAGCCGAGTACATTGTGGCCGGAAGTGCATGCACACAATTACTTTGGATGAAACAAATCCTTAAGGATTATGAGATAGAATAAGGAAAAATGACACTTTAATGTGATAACTTAAGTGCTATTAACATCTCTAAAAATCTGGTTCAACACTCTTGCACAAAGCACATAGACATTAAGCATCATTTCCTTAGAGATATTGTTGAACATTCTATTGTTACTCTAGAGCATCTGCCTACTAAAAATTAACTTGCGGACTTGTTCACAAAGCCCTTGGACAAAGAAAGGTTTAAAACTCTTCGAATGTCCATTGGCATGATTTGTGTTGATTAATGTGCTTGTGTGATTGATGAGTGGCTTGATGAGCAAAACTTAATTGTAATATCAATATCTTTGTGAGCCTCTCACTTGAGAAGTAATGATCTTAAACAAATAACTTTTATTGTTTCTAGATCATGCACTTGATCTCAAAAATCTTTGTAAGGTTCCCATTTGTTGATTGGCTCATTTCGTGGACAAACCACTTGTTGGGGATTCTTTGTAAGGGTAGCTTAGATGTTGTTGTTATTGCTCAAGCCCTTTGAAAACCTCATTCTTGATAAGCACTGAAGGTATATTTCTATGTGCTTACTTGTCTTGAAGAGATAGTTGCACACACTCACAACTCATGCATATGTTTAATCCTTGTATGTTGTGTTTCTTATTGTTGTGCATTAATGCTAATTTTCATCTCTTCTTGCATATTAGTTTGATTGCTTATTGCATTGTCCATTGCCTTGTCATGCATAGCCTCGGATTTCTTGCATTGCAAAGGGAGCTATTCAAAGTGCTGTTCTGAACAGCGCCCACAAAACCTGATGCAAAAATGGTTTTTAAATGCATCAGGTCTGATGCATTTTGGATGGGCGCTGTATGAGCGCTGGACATAAGCGCTGGACATAAGCGCTGTTCATACAGCGCCACTCTGTTTTCCCGAGAAATAAAGTTGGGGCAATGTACATGCGCTGTACAGAAGCGCTCTACGTACAGCGCCCAAGGCAAATTTCAGGCCAACTTATGAAAACAACCACACTTTGATTTGGCCCCCTATATATATGCCACTTTGACTTTAGGTCAATTAAGAGAGTTCACATTCAGATTTCATACTTAGGATATTTTTCAAAGAGAAGAAAAATTCCAAGTACTCATTTTTAATTACTCAAACACTTTTTTCATGATCATCAATCATCATCTAGCATCATCTTTGATCATCTAGATGTCATCTTGCATGGATTCTTCATCATACTTTACTTGGTAAGCTTTTCACTAATATCTTACATATTTTGTGTTTTTCTTAACAAGCAATCTCAATTTATTACTTGTATGATTTTCATATATCTTTTGATACAAGATTGAGATTAGTGTGATGTATGTTTGAGAAGTTGTATTGTGATAGCTAGGTTTTGTGCTTAATCTTGATTATCTAAACTATTTGACATGTTATTTAGTTTTTAATATCTAGGATTGCTTTAATTGCAAATTCATCATCTTAGATAAACATATAGGGTTTCCCTTGCTCTATGTTGCATTTGGATATTCATATATTCAATTAGGGTGTTATTCTCTTCATTGAGAAAGTAAGTCTTGTGTGTAGCTTCCGGGATTAGGTTGCTTAGATCGCAAGCAAATTGGACTAGGTTCACTTATACCGGGATTAGGTAGGTGTGTGATTACTTCCGGGATTAGGCTGTAATCGTTTTACACATTTAGTAGATTCGAGGTTCGAGTGTGGCTTACTTACTAGCCCGTGGTTTTTCCCGTGAGGGTTTCCACGTAAAAATCAAGTATTATTTAATTTCCGCATTTTATACTTGATTGATTGCTTTATCTAGTTAGGGGTAATTTCATAATATTGACTTAACACGAAAAATTGGGTAATAAGTTTAAAATCTTTTCACCCCCCTTTAGATAGTTTCATACACACCGTGCTATGATTTGTTTCAATTGGTATCAGAGCGGGTTCCTAGATATACTTATGTGATCCTTGCTTATTTTGGTGTGTTTTGCATTTTATGTGATTTTTGATCATTCATACATTTGTATTCATTTCATTCATTCATAAACACTATTAGTGGAAACGGTGGAAATGGTGGTGGCAACGAAGGTGCTTCTAGCACAAGGCCTCCACTTCTTACTGGATTGAACTATTCCCAATGGAAAGGGAAGATGGAATCCTACATATGTCAAATTCATGGCCGTGCATGGATGACAGTGAAAGACGGATATGATCTACCCAAGATGACTCCCGGTGGTGGAGGAGAAGAAGTATTAAAGCCTAAGGCACAATGGAACGCGCAAGAGTTTAAGGCTTCAAAGTGGAATAGGAAGGCAATGCATGCCATCCTATGTGCAATGGACGAAAATCAATATAAATTGATTCAAAATACTAGGATAGCTAAGGAGGCATGGGACATCCTAGAGATTGCACATGAGGGAACCGAAGTGGTGAAGGACTCTAAGCTTCAAGTCCTCCAAACTCAATTCAAGATGCTTAAGATGGAGGAGAATGAGTGCTTCAACGACTTCGAGATCAAGTTGATGGACATAGTCAACCAAAGTCATCAACTTGGTGATCCATATTCGGATAGGAGAATCAAGCAAAAAATTATGAGATCTCTCCCCGATAGGTTTGAATCGAAGGTGACGGCTTTAGAAAAAAATAATGGATATAAGGATATGAAGCCGAATGAGGTGATTGGGAGACTTCTAACTTATGAGTCTAGGAAGGGTCCTATCTCCACACCTCCTAAAAAGGAAAAAGGAATTGCTTTGAAAACCTCCAAGGATGAAAAGGAGGCAAAGAAGATTGACTCGGATGAAGACCTTGCCTTGTTTGTAAAAAGGTTCAACAAGGTTATGAAGTTTAGGAGAAAGGGCTTTGGATCAAAAGGTCAAGATTTGAAGAAAAAAAGTCCTTTCAAGAAGTTTGAACCTAGGCAAGAAAGGACCGAAAGGAAAGGGGTCCGATGTTTCGAGTGTGGTGGCATAGGTCACTTTGCCCCCGAATGTGCAAATCACAATGAGAAGAAAAAGGGAAAAGTGATGGCCGCCACTTGGAGTGGAAGTAGTGATGACTCCAATGAGGGAGATGAGTCTTCGGATGATGAAGAGCTCATGGCTAATCTCCTAGCTTTTGCCTCCTCCCATAAAAGCAAAAGTGCTAGTGAGAGAGAGGAAATGAGTCAAGAGGAAAATAACTCAAGTGGAGAAGAAAGTGATTCCTCTTCTAACTCCTAAAATGGTTTTGTGGAGAAAAAGGTGCTTACTAAATACCATGCCGAGTTTAATGATTTAGCAATCAATAGCACAAGAAAGATCAAGATGTTGAGAGAAGAAAATCTTGAGCTTTCATCTCATAATGACCATTTAAGTGAACAAATGGAAAAATTCAAGAAGATGGAAGATAAGCTAAGAGAGGAGTTAGTCTTATCTAGAAGGAATGAAGAAAGTCTAAAGAGGGAGCTTGAAGAAGTAAGAGAGTCTATGACTAGGATGGATTCTAGCACCAAGAAGCTTGACCATATGCTTGGTGTTGGAAAGAGTCCATGTGACAAGAGGGGTCTTGGGTATGAAGATGGCAAGAAGATCTCAACCTCTAACAAGACCGTGTTTGTCAAGAGTTTGAGGAATGAAGAAACTTCATTTGTGCAAATTCCTAGGAAGAAGTTAGAAATAGGACAATGTTCAAATGCACAAGTGAAGATGGGGCCAAGAAGGCAACCTCAAGCTCAACCCCCTAGAGTCCCTCAAGCCAACATTCCTCCGCACTTGGCTCACAAAGGAAAAAGACCAATCAAGCAACCTCAAGCTAGGAAGCAATCTAGATCGGTTCAACAACGAAGATGGATTGAACCCATTCATCCACAAAGACAAGGACAAGGACAAGGTATGATTCCTTATTGAAACAAATTATAGCACGGTGTGTATAAAACTATCTAGAGGGGGTGAATAGATTTTAAACTTATTACCCAATTTTTCATGTTAAGCCAAAATTACGAAATTACCCCTAAATAGATAAAGCAATAAATCAAGTATAAAATGCAGAAATTAAATAACACTTGATTTTTACGTGGAAACCCTCACGGGAAAAACCACGGGCTAGTAAGTAAGCCACACTCGAACCTCGAATCCACTAAATGTGTAAAACGATTACAACCTAATCCCGGAAGTAATCACATACCTACCTAATCCCGGTATGAGTGAACCTAGTCCAATTTGCTTGCGATCTAAGCAACCTAATCCCGGAAGCTACACACAAGACTTACTTTCTCAATGAAGAGAATAACACCCTAAGTGAATATATGAATATCCAAATGCAACATAGAGCAAGGGAAACCCTATATGCTTATCTAAGATGATGAATTTGCAATTAAAGCAATCATAGATATTAAAAACTAAATGAGATGTCAAATAGTTTAGCTAATCAAGATTAAGCACAAAACCTAATTAGCTATCACAATACAACTTCTCAAACATACATCACACTAATCTCAAACTTGTATCTAAAGATATATGAAAATCATACAAGTAATAAATTAAGATTGCTTGTTAAGAAAAACACAAAATATGTAAGATATTAGTGAGAAGCTTACCAAGCAAAGTATGATAAAGAATCCATGCAATATGACATCTAGATGATCAAAGATGATGCTAGATGATGATTGATGATCATGAAAAAGTGTTTGAGTAAATAAAAATGAGTTCTTGGAATTTTTCTTCTCTTTGAAAAATATCCTAAGTATGAAATCTGAATATGAACTCTCTTGATTGACCTAAAGTCAAAGTGGCATATATATAGGAGGCCAAATCAAAGTGTGGTCGTTTTGATAAGTTTGCCTCAAATTTGCCTTAGGCGCTGTACGTAGAGCGCTTATGTACAGCGCCCATAAACTGACCTCTCGGGTCTGAGAGGGGCGCTGTACGAACAGCACTTCTGTACAGTGCCCGTACAGCGCCCAACCAAAAACCATCAGACCTGATGCATTTAATTGTCCAATTTTGCATCAGGTATGGGGGGCGCTGTTCAGAACAGCGCTTTGAACAGCGCCCTTTGCAAAGCAGGAATCCAAAAGTTATGCATAACAAGGCAATGGGCAATGCAAGATGCAATCAAACTATTATGCAAGAAGAGATGTTAATGAGCATTAAAACACACAAATAAGACACACAACATACAAGGATTAAACATATGCATGAGTTGTGAGTGTGTGCAACTATCTCTTCAAGACAAGTAAGCACATAGAAATTTACCTTCGGTGCTTATCAAGACGAGGTCTTCAAAGGGCTTCAAACAATACTAACACCACCTATGCTACCCTTACAAAGAACCCCAACATGTGGTTTGACCACAAAATGAGCCAATCAACAAATGGGAACCTTACACTTATTTTACTCCTATATGTCATTTTTGTGGATTTGATGGTCATATTAGACCACATTGCTTTCGATATATTAAAATGTGCAAAACTAGAAGCATGATTGAGAAGAAAAAGAAAAGAGCCATGATGCATGTTCCTAGGAATAATGATATTGTTATGTATGATCCTAGAACATCTAGAGCCCATGTACCAAAGACCACTAAGAAAGCTAAGATTGTTTCTAAGTGGATTAGAAAGAATGAAAATGTTTGCCATGTTGCTCAAATAGCCTTGAAGGAAAATTCTTCTAATTTTTGGTATTTAGATAGTGGGTGCTCAGGCACATGACGGGAAACAAGAGTTTCTTCGAGACTCTTGTTATGGAGGAAGGAGGATATGTCACTTTTGTTGATAGATCCAAAAAGAAAGTTGTAGGGAAAGGAACCATTTCCGTTCCCAGATTACCCTCCTTATCCGATGCTTTATTTGTTGATGGCTTGAAAGCCAATTTAATAAGCATTTCACATCTAAGTGATAAAGGATATTCTGTCTTGTTTAGTAAAGATGATTGCTCAATCCTAAAGCCCGATGGACAAACCTTGTTGAAAGGTATGAGATCTAGTGACAATTGTTATTGTCTTGAAGCTAGAATAGTCTCAAACATTGTGTCCATGGATGAGCAAATAGAGTTGTGGTATGAAAGACATGGCCACATGAACTTTAGGGATTTAAGAACCCTTGGAAAGTTCAATTGTGTGCGTGGCCTCCCTAAGCTTGGGAAGAAAGCCAATGGTATTTGTGGACCTTGCCAACAAGGAAAACAAACCAAAAGCATGCACAAAAAGGGCAAATATCTCTCCACCAAGGAGCCCCTAGAGCTTTTCCACATGGATCTCATGGGTCCTATGCAAACCGAGAGATGATTTATCTAGATTTACATGGACATATTTTCTTAGAGAAAAATCTGAAACTTTTGATAAGTTTAAAATGCTTTGTACTAAAATACAAAATGAAATGAATTCTAACATTAAAAACAATAAACGGATTAGAAGTGACCATGGGAGGGAATTTGAGAATGCCTCTTTTGAAAGCTATTGCAATAGCTTAAGCATCTCCCATGAGTTCTCAGCTCATAGGACACCTCAACAAAATGGAGTTGTTGAGAGGAAGAATAGGGTCCTTTAAGAGATGGCCCGAGTGATGTTGCTTAGCAATAATGTCCCTAGGAACCTATGGGCCAAAGCCGTCAATACGGCTTGCTATATAGGGAATCGTGTGTTCCTAAGGCCCGGATCTAGAAACACCTCCTATGAGTTATGGAAGGGTAGAAAGCCAAATGTTAGCTACTTCCACACATTTGGAAGCAAATGCTACATTTTAAATGACCGTGATCAACTTGGCAAGTTTGATGCTAAGAGTGATGAGGGTATCTTTATTAGCTATGCCTTGAATAGTAGAGCCTATAGAGTTTTCAACTTGAAGACTCAAATCGTCATGGAATCATCGAATGTTGTCATTGATGATACAAGACTCAAGTCTAATGACCATGAGGAGGAGGAAGTTTTAGAGGATGACTCTCCTTTGGAGAGGGTTGTGGTGACTCCCAATGTTGGGACGTCCAATGACAATAATGAGGTCACACAACCTATTACTAGAGTCCCTCTCTTGGACTCTAATGAACCCGCTCCATGGGTTAGAAGACTCCATAACAAAGAAGATGTTATTGGAGATGTGAATGGGGGTGTTAGGACTAGGCGTCAAATAGCTAATCTAATTAGCTTTACATGCTACACCTCTCAAATTGAACCCAAAAAGGTTGATGAAGCCTTAAATGATGAATTTTGGGTTCTTGCCATGTAATAAGAGCTAAACCAATTCGAAAGGAATGAGGTTTGGACTCTAGTTCCTAGGCCCAAAAACGCTCATGTGATAAGCACTAAGTGGATTTATAGGAACAAATCTGATGAGGATGGCAACATAGTGCGGAACAAGGCTAGACTTGTAGCACAAGGGTACTCTCAAATTGAGGGTATCGACTTTGAGGAGACTTTTGCTCCCGTTGCCCATTTAGAGTCCATTAGGCTTCTCTTGTCCATTTCTTGTGTGCACAAGTTCAAATTGCACCAAATGGACGTCAAGAGTGCCTTCCTCAATGGTTTCTTGCAAGAGGAAGTGTTTGTTGAACAACCTAAGGGGTTTGTGGATGCACACCACCCCAACCATGTCTATCGCCTCAAGAAGGCACTATATGGGTTGAAACAAGCACCGAGGGCTTGGTATGAGCGCCTCACTCAATTTCTTGTTGACAACAACTACACTAGGGGTAGTGTTGACAAGACACTATTCATCAAGAAAGACAATGATGAGCTTTTCATAGCTCAAATATATGTTGATGACATAGTGTTTGGCTCCACCAACAACACCAAAGTCCAACAATTTGTTGATGTCATGTCTCATGAATTTGAGATGAGTCTTGTTGGTGAGCTTAGTTACTTCCTAGGTTTGCAAATTAGGCAATTAGATGATGGTATCTTCATTACCCAAGCCAAATATGCCAAAAACCTAGTGAAGAAGTTTGGTTTAGAAAATGCCAAACATTGTGATACACCCATGAGTACCACTTTGATGCTAAGCAAGGATGCTAGTGGTAAAAGTGTGGAACAAACGTTATATCGTGGCATGATAGGAAGCTTGCTTTATTTGATCGCAAGCAGGCCCGATATCTCCTTTAGTGTGGGTGTGTGTGCTAGGTACCAAGCGGATCCTAAGAAGTCCTATCTCTCTTCCGTAAAGAGAATCATTCGTTATGTGAATGGGACATCCAACTATGGGATTTGGTACTCTTTTGACACTAATGCTAGTCTTGTAGGCTTTAGTGATGCGGATTGGGCAGGAAATTGTGATGATAAGAAGAGCACATCGGGCGGTTGCTTCTTTCTAGGCAACAACTTGGTGTCTTGGTTTTGCAAGAAGCAAAACTTGATTTCCTTGTCCACAGCCGAGGTCGAGTACATAGTCGCGGGGGAGTGGATGCACACAACTCCTATGGATGAAGCAAATGCTAGTAGACTACGGATTCAACCAAGGTACACTCACTCTCTTTTGTGATAATATGAGTGCCATTAATATTTCCAAGAATCCGGTCCAACATTCTAGAACTAAGCATATTGACATCCGCCATCATTTCATTAAAGAGCTTGTTGAAAATAAATGCATAGTACTTGAACATGTAGGTACTAATGATCAACTTGCAGACTTATTTACTAAACCCTTAGATGCTACTCGATTTAAAACACTAAGTAGATCTATTGGGATGTCTTGTGGAGTGATGAGTATTTGTGATTGACCCCATATGGGGAACTCAAGCAAAGAGAGCTATTTTTGCATTCTTGTCACTTGCAAAAATTTTGAAATATCTTATGCCTCTTCTTTTAATTGCTTGAGTAAGCTTGGTTGCACATATGTATATATGTTTTCATTTCAATTAGTGTGAACCTTGCTTGTTTACAATCCATGTCATATTTATGTTCAAAGATGCATTTTTAGACTAAGAGATGTACATAGGAAGTATGATTTGAATGACCTATAGTTATCTTCATGACATGATGATTCTTTAATAACATGCTAATGTCAAATGAAAAAGCATGAAATTCATATAACATGCTCACATGAAAAGCATGAATTGATGATTGCATATTCTTAAAATGCAAAACTTGTGTGAAAGCTTATGAGACTCAAAATGAATAAAGAATCTTGTATCCGTTCAAAGGAATTTATATTCCAAATGTCTCTCTTTCTTTATTGGTTGAACATGGCTACTATCATACGGATATCTTATCCGGAAAAATCAAATAGGGTGCAAAGTCACTCATGCCATGTTTCTCTTATAAAGTTGGATATAGTTGCTCTTAAATTGAAATCAATAAAATCTCTATATCCTTGTTTTTCTCATGACATTGGTGTAATTGGTTTGAATTCTTATTAAAAACCTTTGTCATTTTCTTTGCCAAATACCATTGTATTTTGGACTTGATTGCTATATGTCTTGTATGCAAAGCATGTTTGTTTCACACATTTTCTACAAATAAATCTCCTTGTTTCTCTTCAATTAATTGAGGTGCATAAAGTGACTTATATGTATATGCAAATATCTTGCATGCTACTATCTCTCGTTGCTATGAGTGACCCGGTTGGGGACTACTCCTTTGCCTATATCATGACAAAAAGGGGGAGTAAGATATGGTAAGGGGAGTTGCAAATTGTGCATATTGGGGAGAACATTCATTAAGGGGTAGTAACCCATTAAGGGGGGAGCATTGCATACACATACATTGCATAATGTTGTGCCTATTTTTTTTTGAAAAAAATGCAAATGCTTGTTATTGTTCTCACTTGATTAATCTCACACTTTACTTGTATTGGAAATGTTAGAAACTTTATTTTCAGGGATTGTTTATTCTACAAGAGGTTGAAGACTTCAAGTTGCATTTTTTTTATCTCTTTGTAATGTAGAATATCATAATAGTCCCGTAGTTTCTATTTCTTTGTGAGGAATCTATGTGAGTGGTGGTTTTGTCACGCAATAGCCAAAGGGGGAGATTGTAAGGTTCCCATTTGTTGATTGGCTCATTTCGTGGACAAACCACTTGTTGGGGATTCTTTGTAAGGGTAGCTTAGATGTTGTTGTTATTGCTCAAGCCCTTTGAAGACCTCATTCTTGATAAGCACCGAAGGTATATTTCTATGTGCTTACTTGTCTCGAAGAGATAGTTGCACACACTCACAACTCATGCATATGTTTAATCCTTGTATGTTGTGTTTCTTATTGTTGTGCATTATTGCTAATTTTCATCTCTTCTTGCATGTTAGTTTGATTGCTTATTGCATTGTCCATTGCCTTGTCATGCATAGCCTTGGATTTCTTGCATTGCAAAGGGTGCTGTTCAAAGTGCTCTACAAAGCACTGTTCTGAACAGTGCCCACAAGACCTGATGCAAAAATGGTTTTTAAATGCATTAGGTCTGATGCATTTTGGATGGGCGCTGTACGAGCACTGTACATAAGCGCTGTTCGTACAGCGCCACTCTGTTTTCCCAAGAGAACAGAGTTGGGGCGCTGTACAGAAGCGCTCTACGTACAGCGCCCAAGGCAAATTTCAGGCCAACTTATCAAAACAACCACACTTTGATTTGGCCCCTTATATATATGCCACTTTGACTTTAGGTCAATTAAGAGAGTTCATATTAAGATTTCATACTTAGGATATTTTTCAAAGAGAAGAAAAATTCCAAAAACTCATTTTTAATTACTTAAACACTTTTTTCATGATCATTAATCATCATCTAGCATCATCTTTGATCATCTAGATGTCATTTTGCATGGATTCTTCATCATACTTTGCTTGGTAAGCTTTTCACTAATATCTTACATATTTTGTATTTTTCTTAACAAGCAATCTCAATTTATTACTTGTATGATTTTCATATATCTTTTGATACAAGACTGAGATTAGTGTGATGTATGTTTGAGAAGTTGTATTGTGATAGCTAATTAGGTTTTGTGCTTAATCTTGATTAGCTAAACTATTTGACATGTCATTTAGTTTTTAATATCTAGGATTGCTTTAATTGCAAATTCATCATCTTAGATAAGCATATAGGGTTTCCCTTACTCTATGTTGTATTTGGATATTCATATATTCACTTAGGGTGTTATTCTCTTCATTGAGAAAGTAAGTCTTGTGTGTAGCTTCCGGGAATAGGTTGCTTATATCGCAAGCAAATTGGACTAGGTTCACTTATACCGGGATTAGGTAGGTGTGTGATTACTTCCGGGATTAGGTTGTAATCGTTTTACACATTTAGTGGATTCGAGGTTCAAGTGTGGCTTACTTACTAGCCCGTGGTTTTTCCCGTGAGAGTTTCCACATAAAAATCAAGTGTTATTTAATTTCCGCATTTTATACTTAATTGATTGCTTTATCTAGTTAGGGGTAATTTCGTAATATTGGCTTAACACGAAAAATTGGTTAATAAGTTTAAAATCTTTTCACCCCCCTCTAGATAGTTTCATACACACCGTGCTATAATTTGTTTCAATCTTATTTTTGAAAAATGCACTAATGCTTCTCTTGTATGTTTTAGTTTTGAGTATTTGTGGTTGAAAATATGTAGATTATGGATGCGTCTAGAAGCTTATTGCTTAGTACATGATAGATGACCTTTGGTATGTATCTATTTTGCTTCGACACTACATAATATTCAACGAGCACCCTCATGAAAAGGGTTACATGATCGTGCTCCAAATGTTCACATTTAGCGCTCCCTTTTCCTATCTTTTGTATTTGTTTCCGAGCATTTTTGTGTATTTAATAGGGTGTAAATAAGTGTTTCAAGGAATTAGGTAAGTTTAGGGGCAATTGTATAATTTTGGACAAATCAGGGGCAAAAGTGCAATATTCGGATTATAATTGCATATTCTGTGAATAGTGAAGAGTAGAGGGGTGCATATTGTAAATTGCCAGCAAAAGTTAGAGCCAGCGCCATGTCAGCATCAAACGGCGTCGTTTTGGCGAGTGCCTGCGTAGGCGTGACATCATAATGACGTCGGTCGTCATCAACCTTCAGCCGGGTCACCACGACCCGCGACAACCCAACCACTACCCGGCGATTTCTCCGACGTGTTCCGACCATTTTCCGGTGAAATTTTCGACGTTCTCTACTCAGATCGGCAGCCCTCCTCCTTCCGGTCACGATGGACCCACTTTTGGCCTCTCATGCACGTCATTTTCTTCACCTCCAAATCCATCAACTTCCATTGATGGTGCAAGCTTCAAGCTTGATTCCAGCGAGTTCTTGGCCGCCCAAAGATGTCCAAACTCACCCAATCTCGGCGATTTCATGCCGCGAGAACAAGCCCGCTGTCCAAAAGGTTAGAACTCGCCGCCAAGCTCTGTAAATGCATGGCGACTTCCGGCGGCAGGAACAAGCTCGCCATCCAAGCGAGAACAAGCCCACCGGAGCAATCGACTTGGAATTTTGCACGTCCAAACCATGCCCAAACACCCCCTACTATATATATCCCTCTTTCCCAACCTAAACAACTCTCTCACACATTCAAAAATACATAGCTTAGACTAAATTAACCTAGTTTAGTTTAGAATCACACCTCAAACACTACATAGTTCATGTGAATTTCCTAGCTTGGAAGAAGAAGGCTTTGTGCTCTATTGAAGACAAGAAGCTTACCAACTTGTGGTTTCTTCTTAATCTTTTACTTCTCTTCCATTTATTTGTATTCATGAACATGTATGTGTAATATACTTTAAATGTTGAGGAATGGATTTTATATGAATTATTGTATTTAATTGATCTTATCTATACTATATTCATCTTGAGTGATTACATGTTGATTGGAGCTTAATTGAATGTATGCATGTTGTTAATTGATCACTAGTAACATGTAAACTTTGTTTTACAACATTGATTAACTCTAGTGGTAAGGATTTGGTTAGTATTTGCATGTCCATGCATATTAACTAATTCATGTTCTAGGATTGTAAACCTCTCTATTATTGTCATTCTATATCCATAGTTGATGATAATTTAGTGGTAGGATTATATTGCATATTCCATAGAACAATAGGTGCTTAATTGAGATCAATTACTATATTCCTCTTCATTTGTATCTTTGCTCTTGCATACCTTTGCAAGAATTAGTTAGTTAGATTAGTTAATGATAATTTAGTTAGTTGTAATTAATTAGTGTAACTTAATTGCATTGTTTAGTTGTTTAGTTGTTAATTTACTTATTTGCTTTAGTTGCCATCTAATTAGTTTAGGTTAATTATAATTGTCTTTAGTGTAGAGATTGCGTATCCTAGATCATAGGATTCACATCGCTTTTAGTTTTCCGCATTAGTGTAATTTAATCTCTATTTACTTTACTTGCCATTTTAGTTTAATCATTGTGAATTAGATTAGTTGTAGCTTACTTGCAACCATCCTCATTTACTTTTCATGCATTTGTAATTATTGTAAATATAGTAATTAGCTTAATTATAACATAAGACGTAGAACCGACTTTACGTGTACCAACCAACCACACTCCCTCGTGGGAACGATACCCTTACTCGTAACCACTATACGTGGCCATCGATTCGTATACTTGCGAATAGGGTAGAAATGCATTCGCACGCAGGTACCATCATTTACCGATAGTTATAGAACTATCGTGTGTCCCGTGCGCCGATCAAGTTATTGGCGCCATTGGGGATATTTTATTAGAACAATTATGAAACTAATTATAGCACGGTGTGTATAAAACTATCTAGAGGGGGGGTGAATAGATTTTACGCTTTTTACCCAATTTTTCGTGTTAGTCAAAAATACGAAATTACCCTCAAGATAAAATAAACAAGCAAGTGTAATATGGTGCGGAAATTAAATTGACACTTGATTTTTACGTGGAAACCCTCACGGGAAAAACCACGGGCTATGTAAGTAAGCCACACTCGAACCTCGAATCCACTAAATGTGCAAACGATTACAACCTAATCCCGAAAGTAATCACACACCTACCTAATCCCGGTATGAGTGAACCTAGTCCGATTTTGCTTGCGATCTAAGCAACCTAATCCCGATTGCTACACACAAGACTTAGCTTCTCTTGAAGAGAATACAACCCTAAGTGAATATGTGAAAATATCCAAAATGCAACATAGAGCAAGGGAAACCCTATATGCTTATCTAAGATGATTAATATGCAATTAAGAACAATCCTAGATATCAAAACTAAATGACATGTCAAATAGTTAAGCTAATTAATATCAAGTACAAAACCTAATATGCTAGCACAATACAACTTCTCAAACATACATCATACTAATCTCAATCTTGTATTCAAAGTATATAAAATCACATACAAGTAATTAAATTGAGATTGCTAGATAAGAGAAACACAAAATATGTAAGATATTAGTGAAAAGCTTACCAAGCAAAGTATGATGAAGAATCCATGCAAGATGTCATCTAGATGATCTAAGATGATGCTAGATGATGATTGATGATCATGGAACAAGTGTTTGAGTAATTAAAAATGAGTTCTTTGGAATTTTTCTTCTCTTTGAAAAATCTCCTAAGTATGGAATCTGAATATGAACTCTTGTGATTGACCTAAAGTCAAAGTGGCATATATAGGGGGCCAAAACAAAGTGTGGTTGTTTTGATAAGTTTGCCCACTATTTGCCTTGGGCGCTGTACGTAGGGCGCCCTTGTACAGCGCCTGTACAGCGCCCTTGCTCTGTTTTCACGAGGAAACAGAGGGGCGCTGTACGAACAGCGCTTTGTACAACGCTCGTACAGCGCCCATGTAGAATGCATCAGACCTGATGCATTTAAATGGAATTAATTGCATCAGGTATGAGGGGCGCTATTCGAACAGCGCTATGTAGAGCGCTTTGAACAGCGCCCTTTGCAAAGATGGAATCCCAAAAATGTGCATGAAGATGCAATGGGCAATGCAAGATGCAATCAACGTAACATGCAAGAAGAGATGTTAATGAGCATTAAGGCACACATAAAAGACACACAACATACAAGGATTAAACATATGCATGAGTTGTGAGTGTGTGCATCTATCTCTTCAAGACAAGTAAGCACTTAGAATATTACCTTTGGTGCTTGTCAATAGTGAGGTCTTCAAAAGGGCCTAAGCATATAACAACAACATCTAAGCTACCCTTACAAAGCATCCCCACATGTGGTTTGATCATGAAATAAGCCAATTAAAAACAACAGGAATCCTAACAATCTCCCCCTTTGGCTATTTCGTGACAAAACCACCACTCACATTGATTCCTCACATAGAATTAGAAACTACGGGACTACAATGATTATCTACATTACAAAGAGATAAGAAAGTAAAAACTTCAAGTCTTCAATCTCTTGTAGAACAATCAAGCCCTGAAAATAAAGTTTCTAGCATTTCCAATACAAGTAAAGTGTGAGATTAATCATGTGAGAACAATACCAAGCATTTGCATTTTTAGAATTTAGGCACAACATTAGCAAATGTATGCAATGAATGATAAATGCAATGCTCCCCCTCAAAGGGTTACTCCCCCTCAATGTATGTTCTTCCCAATATGCACAATTGCTTCTATATTTTGCAACTCCCCTTACCATATCCTACTCCCCCTTTTTGTCATGATGTAGGCAAAGGAGTAGTCCCCAACCGGGTCACTCATAGCAACGAGAGATAGAAGCATGCAAGATATGCATATACATATAAGTCACTTTATGCACTTCAATTAATTTGAGAGAAACAAGGAGATTTATTTGAGAAAATGTATGAATCCAACATGCTCTGCATACAAGACATATAGCATTCAAGTCCAAAATACAATGGTATTTGGCAAAGCAAATGACAAAGGTTTCTAATAGGAATTCAAACCAATTTCACCAATGTCATGGGAAAAGCAAGGATATAGAGATTATTGATTTCAATTTAAGAGTAACTATATCCAACTTTATAAGCGAAACATGGCATGAGCAACTTTGCACCCTATTAGATTTTTCCGGATAAGATATCCGTATGATAGTAACCATGTTCAACTAATAAAGAAAGAGAGACATTTGGAATGTAAATTCCTTTGAACGGATACAAGATCCTTTATTCATTTTGAGTCTCATTAGCTTTCACACAAGTTTTGCATTTTTAAGAATATGCAATCATCAATTCATGCTTTTCATGTGAGCATGTTGTATGAATTTCATGCTTTTTCATTTAGCATTAGCATGTTATTTAAGAAACATCATGTCATGGAGATAACTATAGGTCATTCACATCATACTTCCTATGTACATCTCCTAGTCCAAAAATGCATGTTTGAACATAAATATGACATGGATTGTAAACAAGCAAGGTTCACACTTATAGAATTTGAAAGCATATATACATATGTACAACCAAGCTTACTCAAGCAAATAAAAGAAGAGGCATAAGTTATTTCAAATTTTTTGCAAGATACAAGAATGCAAAATAGCTCTCTTTGCTTGAGTTCCCCATATGGGGTCAATCATAGAACATCACTCCACAAGACATATCCCAATAGATCTACTAAGAGTTTTAAATCGAGTAGCATCTAAGGGTTTAGTAAATAAGTCCGCAAGTTGATCATTAGTACCTACATGTTCAAGTACTATGCATTTATTTTCAACAAGCTCTCTAATGAAGTGATGGCGAATGTCAATATGCTTAGTTCTAGAATGTTGAACCGGATTCTTGGAAATATTAATGGCACTCATGTTATCATAAAAGAGAGTGAGAGTACCTTGATTGAATCCGTAGTCTACTAGCATTTGCTTCATCCATAGGAGTTGTGTGCATCCACTCCCCGCGGCTATGTACTCGGCCTCGGCCGTGGACAAGGAAATTGAGTTTTGCTTCTTGCAAAACCAAGACACCAAGTTGTTGCCTAGAAAGAAGCAACCGCCCGATGTGCTCTTCCTATCATCACAATTTCCTGCCCAATCCGCATCACTAAAGCCAACTAGACTAGCATTAGTGTCAAAAGAGTACCAAATCCCATAGTTGGATGTCCCATTCACATAGCGAATGATCCTCTTTACAGAAGAAAGGTGGGACTCCTTAGGATCCGCTTGGTACCTAGCACACACACCCACACTAAAAGATATATCGGGCCTACTTGCGGTCAAATAAAGCAAGCTACCTATCATGCCACGATATAGAGTTTGTTCTGTTAGGATTATGCTCAATAGCAAGAGTGTAATGTTGTAATTAACAATCTTTTTCATATTAATAAAGTGATTTCTGGTTTAACAAATCGTATAGCATTTATAGTTTATATTATAATTGTCAAAGTAAATAATCATAAGGTCTAAAGACTATGGGAAAAGAAGAATTGTTCGTACATCTGGATATGTATGTGGTAGACACAATTCTTTAGTTAGTCTTGAATATTGTTCACAACTTAAGTTAAAGGTTGGGCACCTTTATCTTGTTAAAGTTGTAGAATTCTTTTGCTAGCATTTGAGTGGGATCAAATGAGATATGATGAGTCTAAAATCATCGGAGTGTCTTCGAGCAAAAGGATCTAGTGCACTGGGTGCATTGAACTGGATCACAATGAAAAGCTTTATCTAAAACCGTCAATAGATAATAGTTTTTTCATTATCAGGACAATCGGAGAGTCTATCTTAATCCTGAGATAAATGATGGACTTATGGTTGCAAGTGATATCATTTGAGTTATCAATGAGTACGATTATATCGCATAGTCTATCCTCGATAATTTGGTGATATTCATTTGTTAATCGATAGAGGACTTCATTTATAGATATGGACATCGTGGCTCCATTTAATTAAATGAGAGTATAATATCATCATATGGATGTTTTGAGGTAATTGGATATTAAATCTCAACGTTGAGTTTTCAATAGTGTCTATTGAAAACATGGCTTCTGGACAAGTCAAAATATCCAAGTTCAAAACGTGGTCATATGAGTAAATATGGTAACTTGGAGAGTTATAGGCGGTCTATGAACTCTTGGCGATTACTGATATTAATCACAAGGATACACTATCTCCAATATGATTGTCTAGGGTATGAATGAGGAGCATCTTCCTTTTCTATCTTTATTTAAGAGTTCAGTTTTAGCTCTTTAGTGGAATGAGTTAAAATTAATGGATCGGACCTAAGTGAATCATTTGTTGATTGTGATTAGGTTATGTCTATTGAAGCTTAAATTTAGATGGCCCGCCAAGATCCCCAATCCACACGGACTTGCATGGATCACTTGATATATTCTACCGGACCAATTTAAGGGTCCATCTAGAATTGCATTTAATATATTAAGAATATAATTTGCACATTATTTAAGTAATGGGCTGCTCAATTATATTAATATATTAATGAAAGACATGTGGGCTTGTTTCTTTTAGTAAGAATGGGTCTGGTTCACATGTGGGCTTTTTATTTAAAGTCCAATGGATTAAATGAAATAGGAAAATAATATTAGGCCCATCTTATATAAGTGGGGCGGCTAGGTTAAGGTTTTAACCTAAAAATATTATTTTGTTTCATTTGTTTTAATTAAATAAGAATTAATTGATTTATTGATTAATTGTTTAATTAAAGAAACAAATCTTTCCTAAAAGTAAAAGACTTGTTTGATAAGTAAATAAATAAATTAGTATTATTTATTTAATCAAATAAGGAGTCTTTTTTATTTAGTCAAATAAAAGAATAAAAATAAAAGAGTTGGATTAGGGTTTGAAGTCTATAAAGTTAAAAAGAATTAGGGTTGAATTTTTGTCACCCTATATAAGTGACATGATGAAATTCGGCCAACCCTAATCAAATACTACATAGAATTCGGCAACCCTAAAGGAAAAAGAAGAAAAATTCGGCCAACCTATATATATGTTCTTATAGGGTTCGGCCACATCAATTAATTGGTGCTTGAGTTTTTATTTTCTTCTTCTTCTTAATTCTAAGAGAGTTTTTATTCTAGAGAGACAAAAAGGAGTGAAAAATTATTCTTTGATAGTATACAATTGCTTAAACATCAATAAGCTTGTGTATACGATATCGATCTAGGTTCACGCGAGTTTCGATCATAAGATTGAGAACTCAAAAGTGACCGGAATAATTTTGACATTCTTTTGATTGTTTTGTGACTAACAAAGAAAAGAAAGTATTTGTTTGGTCCATTCACAGGTTTGCAATTCAAAGGAAAGGGAGACCACGCTCCTAGGTGATCCACGTTCGTGCTCGGATTGAAGGTCTTGCGGATTACCATCGACGTAAGTCAATCGGATCACGCGGCAAGAGGTAATTTACTTTTGTTGATATATATGCATGTTTATTGATTAAAAGGGTTTAAGGTTCATAAAGGAAAAATTTTAAAAGTCACTAAATCGTTTTTAGTATCGCTTCCGCTGCGTGTAACACTTTTATTGATTATTTTTTCCCTACAATTGGTATCAGAGCCTAGGTTGAACCCTTTTAATTAATTAACGTATATATACGTGGATCTATTTCTTTTTATTGTGATTATGCATGTTTAGAAAGAGATGGCACTCTAGGTATTCAAATATATAATTACATGTGATGTATGGATTTATATATATTTTATGTGGTTTGTTATTGCTCGATTTTGGCCCTAGATTTTCAATGTAATTTTTGTTTCGGAGTTGTAACAAGAAGGGTGGTCTATTATCGCCATAATTCCTTCTTGGTAGATTGCTAGGTTTTATTTTTTTTTATATATGTGCAGTATTTTTTAGGGTTACTGCAGTTTTTTTTTATTTATTTTTAGTATGTGCAGTTTTTGGTTTGTAAAAATACTGCAGTGAATAAAAAAAAAAAAAAAAATTTAATACTGCAGTATTTATTATATATATACTGCCGTAATATATTTAGGTCTTGGAGATTCGAAGACACGAAGCAAAACGAAGCAACCGGAACCAAGTACGAGCACCGTGCGCACCCTAGGAGTGGATTGGGCTGCGCATGACAAGCCCAAACTTTGGTGGGCTGCGCATGGCAGCCTTGTGTGGCCTTATGGGCTGCGCAAGGCAGCCCCTTTGTGGGGTTGTGGGCTGCGCACGCCCATGGGAGAAGGCCGAAGGATGAGCGTATGGTTGATGGGCCACCTGAAGATCTTGTATTCCTGACAAATTGTAATTTACTTGTTTTTCTAGGATGGGCCAAAGTTGTTGCTATTTAATTTATGCTTAAATATTACAATATTTGTTATTGTATGATAACATGACATATAGAATAGGAGTGCCACGCATATATCTCTTTTTGTATGAACATGCATTGAATGATTTAGGTATCTAAATTGGCATCTAGATAACTCGGTAAATCATTCTATGGGATTTAATCACACGCCTTAAATAATTGAGTGGGAGAAGGTGTTTTGGTAACACCTATGGCCTCCAAGGTTAGTTGAGCTTTATTATTTATTGGTAATCCCCCCAAGGGGCGTCCATGAATGGAATTTAGCAACATACTTCCTTACAAGGATAGACTAGACAATGGACTCAAACGAGATCTACTCCCCAAGGAGGGATTTTCGTGAGAGAAAATTGAGGGTCGATATCTTGGTAACACACTCAATGTAATTTTATTGATATCCTCCCAAGAGTTCTTGTTAATAAAATTGCAAGGCTAAAATTGAAAACGCTGGTTGTTATGTTAACAATTAGGTGGGACCTAGTCTAACTAGTAAATGGTGCGAACTCCCAAAGGAGGCGTAACATTTATGGGTGTTAGATCACCGTTGAATTTTATGATTGAGTTATTTATTTAATTCAAGATAAATATTTAAAAGTGCTTTATCATGATTATTTACTTATATATGTTTTGTTTTATTCAGAAATCATGACCCCATCACTTATGAACATCCTGAAAGATAACACTTTAACTGGAGATAATTATGTCACATGGAAAAGGAAAATTGGGTTGTTGCTGCAAAGTGAAAAACATAAGTTTGTTCTAACTACTCCTAAACCACCTGCTCCTAATAATGAATCTAGCATAATGTGTAGAGATGAGTATGAGCAGTGGAAGACTTCAGATGATATGGCAAAATGTTACATTATGGCCACTATCTCCGACGTGTTGCAACAGCAGCATGAAGGAATGGAGTCCGTTGCTGATATAATGATGTCTCTAGAGGAAATGTTTGCTATGAAGTCTAGAACGACTAAGAGAGAGGCAGTGACTGCTTTTATGAATCTTAGGATGAAACCTGGACAGGCTGTGAAAGATCACATGATGAAAGTCATAGCACATCTCAACATTGCTGAACTGCATGGCGCTGAGATAGATGGTGAGACAAAGATTGATATGGTTGTCAATTCATTGTCAGATTCCTTTGATCAGTTCAAATTGGACTACACTTTGAACAAAAAGGAATACACCTTACAAGGCCTGATGCAAGATGTTCAAAGTGCTGAAAAGATCCTTGTGAAAGGCAAAGGTCAAGAGATTCATATGGTTGGTAAAGTTGCTACTGTTAAGGCCCGTCAAAAGGTCAAGAAACAACAGAAGAAAAAGCAACTTGGGCCTATCAAGAAGGAGACCAAGAAAGTAACCAAGATCAAAGGGAAATGCTTCCTTTGTGGTGAAAAGGGACATTGGAAGAGAAATTGCCCAAAGTCCCAGAACAAGAAGGAAGAAGGTAATTTGAATTATCTAGAAACATGTTTTTTGGCTGATTCTACAGATTCTTGGATCATAGACTCAGGAGCCACTAATCATGTTTGTTATTCCTTGCAGGGGTTTCAAGAAAGGAGAAAGCTGAGTAAGAATGAAATCAATTTGCGCTTGGGCAACGGAACGTTAGTGTCTGCAAGTGCAGTGGGAGATATTAGAGTTTATTTGGATTCTATAAGGCATTTAGATTTAATAGACGTTTATTATGTACCTCAATTCAAGAGGAATTTAATTTCAGTTTCTTGTTTGAATAAATTTGGATATTCGGTTACTTTTAATAAAGTTTTTATTATTAGTAAGAATGACAAAATTATTTGCCAAGGTACATTGGAAAACGGTCTATACTTTTTGCATAGAAATATCTCTCACTCGTTAGACACAGAAATAACGGAACCTAATCATAAAAGAGTAAAATTATCAACAGATGAAACCTACCTTTGGCATTTACGCTTAGATCATATTAACCTTAATAGGATTAAAAGATTGGTAAGTGACGGACCTTTAAGTGACTTAAAGGTTGATGATCTACCAACTTGTGAATCTTGTTTGGAAGGTAAAATGACCAAAAGGACGTTCTCTGCCAAAGGTGCAAGAGCCACTGAATGTTTAGGATTGATACACACTGATGTATGTGGACCTATGAGCATTCAAGCTAGAGGTGGATATGAGTACTTCATCACCTTCACGGATGATTACTCGAGATTTGGTTATGTGTATCTCATGAGACATAAGTCGGATGCTTTTGACATGTTCAAAGCATTCAAAGCTGAAGTGGAAAATCAGCTTGAGAAACACATAAAAATCTTGAGATCTGATCGTGGTGGAGAATATCTATCTGGTGAGTTTCAGCAATATCTTATTGATAATGGGATAGTTTCTCAGTTTTCTGCACCAGGTACACCTCAACAAAATGGGGTAGCAGAAAGGAGAAATAGAACTCTTTTGGATATGGTTAGGTCTATGTTGAGTTATACAACGCTTCCTATTTCTTTTTGGGGATATGCTTTACAAACTGCTATATACATTCTAAACGATGTACCATCTAAGTCTGTTCCTAAAACACCGCATGAGTTGTGGACTGGGTGCAAGCCTAGTTTACAACACTTAAGGATATTTGGTTGTCCTGCGCATGTGTTAAAAGGAAAGACAGAAAAGATGGAGTCCCGTTCAAAAACATGTATATTTGTAGGGTATCCAAAAGAAACTAAAGGATATTATTTCTATAGTCCTTCAGATCTTAAAGTATTTGTTTCGACAAATGCTAAATTTCTGGAAAAGGACTATATGAATGATTTTGTGCCTAGAAGTAGAATTGTCCTGAATGAGATGTCAGGAGATACAATTCCACGAGAGGTTACACAACCTAACCCAATTGTAAGTTCCGATCCAACACAAGATCAACAACCTACCATTCCTCGTCGTAGTGGGAGGGTTAGATCACAACCCGAAAGATACATCGGTCTGGGAGAATCAGTGGAGAATCTCCCGGACGACGATGATCCCTATACGTACAAGGAAGCTATGGAGGATGTTGATAGTCGCCATTGGCAAAAGGCAATGCAATCCGAGATTGAATCTATGTTCGATAACAAAGTCTGGTCCCTTGTAGACTTGCCTAAAGGGATAAAACCCATTGGGTGCAAGTGGGTATACAAGAGGAAAAGAGGTATGGATGGAAAGGTGGAAACCTTTAAAGCTAGATTGGTAGCTAAAGGGTATACACAGAAAGAAGGTATCGATTACGAGGAAACCTTCTCTCCTATGGTCATGCTTAAATCCATTAGGATACTCTTATCCATTGCAGCATCTTTAGATTTAGAGATTTGGCAAATGGACGTCAAGACAGCTTTCCTAAATGGAAGTCTTGACGAAAGCATCTACATGATGCAACCAGAGGGATTCATTGAAAAAGGCCAAGTGAATAAGGTATGCAAGTTGCAGAAATCCATATATGGATTAAAGCAAGCATCCAGATCCTGGAACATAAGGTTTGATCAAGCTGTCAAAGGTTTTGGATTTATTCAAAATCCTGACGAACCTTGTGTATACAAAAGGATTAAAGGCGACAAGTTGGTTTTCCTGATTCTTTATGTTGATGATATACTACTCATTGGAAACGATGTAGGTGTATTGACATCAGTAAAAGAATGGTTAGCAAAACAATTTGATATGAAGGACTTAGGAGAAGCAAGTTTTATTCTAGGTATCCAAGTAATAAGGGATAGAAAGAATAGAACGATTGCATTATCCCAAGCTTCATACATAGACAAAATCTTGTCTAGGTTTTCTATGCAGGATTCCAAGAAAGGTATGTTACCTTTCAGACATGGAATCAAGCTTTCTAAGGAACAAGTTCCTAAGAATGAGCATGAAGAGCAATTCATGAGTAGAGTTCCATATGCCTCGGCAGTTGGAAGTCTCATGTATGCAATGCTCTGTACTAGACCAGATATTTGTTTTGCTGTTGGCATAGTTAGCAGGTTTCAATCGAAACCTGGACCTGATCACTGGACGGCAGTCAAGCATATTTTCAAGTATCTCAAGAGAACGAGAGATAATATGCTTGTATACTCTGAAGGGGATTTGGTTCCCGTTGGGTATACAGATTCTGATTTCCAATCAGATTCTGACTCCAGAAAATCCACATCAGGGGCTGTGTTTACTATTGGAGGAGGAGCAGTTATATGAAGGAGTATCAAGCAATCTTGTATTGCTGATTCCACCATGGAAGCTGAGTATGTTGCTGCATGCGAAGCTGCCAAAGAGGCTGTTTGGCTCCGCCAATTCTTGATTGACTTAGAAGTGGTTCCTAGTGCGAATAAGCAGATCACTATCTACTGTGACAACAGTGGAGCAGTGGCTAATTCGAAAGAACCAAGAAGTCACAAGAGAGGTAAACACATTGAAAGAAAGTATCATCTTTTAAGGGAGATTGTTCAAAGAGGTGACGTGACGATTACCAAAATCGCGTCAGCAGAAAATCTAGCGGATCCCTTCACAAAGGCTCTACCTCAGAAGAGTTTCGATGGGCATCTAGAGAATATGGGCTTGAGAGATATGACACATTTGCTATAGCGCAAGTGGGAGATTGTTAGGATTATGCTCAATAGCAAGAGTGTAATGTTGTAATTAACAATCTTTTTCATATTAATAAAGTGATTTCTGGTTTAACAAATCGTATAGCATTTATAGTTTATATTATAATTGTCAAAGTAAATAATCATAAGGTCTAAAGACTATGGGAAAAGAAGAATTGTTCGTACATCTGGATATGTATGTGGTAGACACAATTCTTTAGTTAGTCTTGAATATTGTTCACAACTTAAGTTAAAGGTTGGGCACCTTTATCTTGTTAAAGTTGTAGAATTCTTTTGCTAGCATTTGAGTGGGATCAAATGAGATATGATGAGTCTAAAATCATCGGAGTGTCTTCGAGCAAAAGGATCTAGTGCACTGGGTGCATTGAACTGGATCACAATGAAAAGCTTTATCTAAAACCGTCAATAGATAATAGTTTTTTCATTATCAGGACAATCGGAGAGTCTATCTTAATCCTGAGATAAATGATGGACTTATGGTTGCAAGTGATATCATTTGAGTTATCAATGAGTACGATTATATCGCATAGTCTATCCTCGATAATTTGGTGATATTCATTTGTTAATCGATAGAGGACTTCATTTATAGATATGGACATCGTGGCTCCATTTAATTAAATGAGAGTATAATATCATCATATGGATGTTTTGAGGTAATTGGATATTAAATCTCAACGTTGAGTTTTCAATAGTGTCTATTGAAAACATGGCTTCTGGACAAGTCAAAATATCCAAGTTGAAAACGTGGTCATATGAGTAAATATGGTAACTTGGAGAGTTATAGGCAGTCTATGAACTCTTGGCGATTACTGATATTAATCACGAGGATACACTATCTCCAATATGATTGTCTAGGGTATGAATGAGGAGCATCTTCCTTTTCTATCTTTATTTAAGAGTTCAGTTTTAGCTCTTTAGTGGAATGAGTTAAAATTAATGGATCGGACCTAAGTGAATCATTTGTTGATTGTGATTAGGTTATGTCTATTGAAGCTTAAATTTAGATGGCCCGCCAAGATCCCCAATCCACACGGACTTGCATGGATCACTTGATATATTCTACCGGACCAATTTAAGGGTCCATCTAGAATTGCATTTAATATATTAAGAATATAATTTGCACATTATTTAAGTAATGGGCTGCTCAATTATATTAATATATTAATGAAAGACATGTGGGCTTGTTTCTTTTAGTAAGAATGGGTCTGGTTCACATGTGGGCTTTTTATTTAAAGTCCAATGGATTAAATGAAATAGGAAAATAATATTAGGCCCATCTTATATAAGTGGGGCGGCTAGGTTAAGGTTTTAACCTAAAAATATTATTTTGTTTCATTTGTTTTAATTAAATAAGAATTAATTGATTTATTGATTAATTGTTTAATTAAAGAAACAAATCTTTCCTAAAAGTAAAAGACTTGTTTGATAAGTAAATAAATAAATTAGTATTATTTATTTAATCAAATAAGGAGTCTTTTTATTTAGTCAAATAAAAGAATAAAAATAAAAGAGTTGGATTAGGGTTTGAAGTCTATAAAGTTAAAAAGAATTAGGGTTGAATTTTTGTCACCCTATATAAGTGACATGATGAAATTCGGCCAACCCTAATCAAATACTACATAGAATTCGGCAACCCTAAAGGAAAAAGAAGAAAAATTCGGCCAACCTATATATATGTTCTTATAGGGTTCGGCCACATCAATTAATTGGTGCTTGAGTTTTTATTTTCTTCTTCTTCTTAATTCTAAGAGAGTTTTTATTCTAGAGAGACAAAAAGGAGTGAAAAATTATTCTTTGATAGTATACAATTGCTTAAACATCAATAAGCTTGTGTATACGATATCGATCTAGGTTCACGCGAGTTTCGATCATAAGATTGAGAACTCAAAAGTGACCGGAATAATTTTGACATTCTTTTGATTGTTTTGTGACTAACAAAGAAAAGAAAGTATTTGTTTGGTCCATTCACAGGTTTGCAATTCAAAGGAAAGGGAGACCACGCTCCTAGGTGATCCACGTTCGTGCTCGGATTGAAGGTCTTGCGGATTACCATCGACGTAAGTCAATCGGATCACGCGGCAAGAGGTAATTTACTTTTGTTGATATATATGCATGTTTATTGATTAAAAGGGTTTAAGGTTCATAAAGGAAAAATTTTAAAAGTCACTAAATCGTTTTTAGTATCGCTTCCGCTGCGTGTAACACTTTTATTGATTATTTTTTCCCTACATGTTCCACACTTTTACCACTAGCATCCTTGCTTAGCTTCAAAGTGGTACTCATGGGTGTATCACAATGTTTGGCTTTCTCTAAACCAAACTTCTTCACTAGGTTCTTAGCATATTTGGCTTGGGTTATGAAAATCCCATCATGCATTTGCCTAATTTGCAAACCTAGGAAGTAACTAAGCTCACCAACAAGACTCATCTCAAATTCATGAGACATGACATCAACAAATTGTTGGACCTTGGTGTTGTTGGTGGAGCCAAACACTATGTCATCAACATATATTTGAGCTATGAAAAGCTCATCATTGTCTCTCTTGATGAATAGTGTCTTGTCAACACTACCTCTTGTGTAGTTATTGTCAACAAGAAATTGAGTGAGGCGCTCATACCAAGCCCTCGGTGCTTGTTTCAACCCATATAGTGCCTTCTTGAGGCGATAAACATGGTTGGGGTGGTGTGCATCCACAAACCCCTTAGGTTGTTTAACAAACACTTCCTCTTGCAAGAAGCCATTGAGGAAGGCACTCTTGACGTCCATTTGGTGCAATTTGAACTTGTGCACACAAGAGATGGACAAGAGAAGCCTAATGGACTCTAAGCGGGCAACGGGAGCAAAAGTCTCCTCAAAGTCGATACCCTCAATTTGAGAGTACCCTTGTGCTACTAGTCTAGCCTTGTTCCGCACTATGTTGCCATCCTCATCAAATTTGTTCCTAAATATCCATTTTGTGCCTATGACATTAGTGGTCTTAGGCCTAGGAACTAGAGTCCAAACCTCATTCCTTTCGAATTGGTTTAGCTCTTCTTGCATGGCAAGAACCCAAAATTCATCATTCAAGGCTTCATCAACCTTTTTGGGTTCTATTTGAGAGGTGTAGCATGTAAAGCTAATTAGATTAGCTATTTGATGCCTAGTCCTAACACCCTCATTAACGTCTCCAATAACATCTTCTTTGTTATGGAGTCTTCTAACCCATGGAGCGGGTTCATTAGAGTCCAAGTTAGGAACTCTAGTACTAGGTTGTGTGACTTCATTAGATGTCCCAACATTGGGAGTCACCACAACCCTCTCCAAAGGAGAGTCATCCTCTAAAATTTCCTCCTCCTCATGGTTTTTGGACTTGAGCCTTGTATCATCAATGACAACATTCGATGATTCCATGACGGTTCGAGTCTTCAAGTTGAAAACTCTATAGGCTCTACTATTCAAGGCATAGCCAATAAAGATACCCTCATCACTCTTAGCATCAAACTTGCCAAGTTGATCACGGTCATTTAAAATGTAGCATTTGCTCCCAAAAGTGTGGAAGTAGCTAACATTTGGCCTCTTGCCTTTCCATAACTCATAGGAGGTGTTTCTAGTACCGGGCCTTAGGAACACTCTATTTCCTATATAGCAAGCCGTGTTGATGGCTTCGGCCCATAGGTTCCTAGGGACATTGTTGCTAAGCAACATCACACGGGCCATTTCTTGGAGGACCCTATTCTTCCTCTCAACAACTCCATTTTGTTGAGGTGTCCTAGGAGCGGAAAACTCATGGGAGATGCCTAAGCTATCACAATAGCTTTCAAAAGAGGCATTCTCAAACTCCCTCCCATGGTCACTTCTAATCCGTTTAATGCTTCTAATGTTAGAATTCATTTCATTTTGCAATTTAGTACAAAGCATTTTAAACTTATCAAAAGTTTCGGATTTTTCTCTAAGAAAATATGTCCATGTAAATCTAGAGAAATCATCAACACAAACAAAAATGTATCTCTTTCCACCTAAACTTTCGGTTTGCATGGGACCCATGAAGTCCATGTGGAGAAGCTCAAGAGGCTCCTTGGTGGAGAGATACTTGCCCTTTTTGTGCATGCTTTTGGTTTGTTTTCCTTGTTGGCAAGGTCCACAAATACCATTGGCTTTCTTCCCAAGCTTAGGGAGGCCACGCACACACTCGAACTTTCCAAGGGTTCTTAAATCCCTAAAGTTCATGTGGCCAAGTCTTTCATGCCACAACTCAACTTGCTCATCCATGGACACATTGTTTGAGACTATTCTAGCTTCAAGACAATAACAATTGTCGCTAGATCTCATACCTTTTAATAAGGTTTGTCCATCGGGCTTTAGGATTGAGCAATCATTTTTACTAAACAAGACGGAATATCCTTCATCACTTAGATGTGAAATGCTTATTAAATTGGCTTTCAAGCCATCAACAAATAAAGCATCGGATAAGGAGGGTAAACCGGGAACGGAAATGGATCCTTTCCCTACAACCTTCTTTTTGGATCCATCACCAAAAGTGACATATCCACCTTCCTCCATAACAAGAGTCTCGAAGAAACTCTTGTTTCCCGTCATGTGCCTAGAGCACCCACTATCCAAATACCAAAAATTAGAAGAATTTGCCTTCAAGGCTATTTGTGCAACATGGCAAACATTTTCATTCTTTCTAATCCACTTAGCAACAATTTTAGCTTTCTTAGTGGTCTTTGGTACATGTGCTCTATTATTCCTAGGATCATGCAAATCAATATTATTATTCCTAGGAACATGCATCATGGCTCTTTTCTTTTTCTTCTCTATCATGCTTCTAGTTTTGCACATTTTTATATAGCGAAAGCATTGTGGTCTAATATGACCAACAAATCCACAAAAGTGACAAATAGGAGTAAAATAAGGAATCATACCTTGTCCTTGTCTTTGTGGATGAAAGGGTTCAATGCGTCTTCGTTGTTGAACCGGTCTAGGTTGCTTCCAAGCTTGAGGTTGCATGATAGGCCTCTTTCCTTTGTGAGCCATTTGAGGAGGAATGTTGGCTTGAGGAACCCTAGGGGGTTGAGCTTGAGGTTTCCTTCTTGGCCCCATCTTCACTTGAGCATTTGAACTTTGTCCTATTTCTAACTTTTTCTTAGGAAGTTGCACAAATGAAGTTTCTTCTTTCTTCAAGCTCTTGACAAATACGGTCTTGTTAGAGGTTGAGATCTTCTTGCCATCTTCATACCCAAGACCCCTCTTGTCACATGGACTCTTTCCAACACCAAGCATATGGTCAAGCTTCTTGGTGCTAGAATCCATCCTAGTCATAGATTCTCTAACTTCTTTAAGCTCCCTCTTTAGACTATCCTCATTCCTCCTAGATAAGACTAACTCCTCTTTTAGCTTATCTTCCATCTTCTTGAATTTTTCCACTTGTTCACTTAAGTGGTCATTATGAGATGCAAGCTCAAGATTTTCTTCTCTCAACATCTTGATCTTTCTTGTGCTCTTGATTGCTAAATCATTAAACTCGGCATGATATTTAGCAAACTCCTTTTTCTCCATAAATCCATTCATGGAGTTAGAAGAGGAATCACTTTCTACTTCACTTGAGTCATTTTCCTCTTGACTCATTTCCTCTCTCTCACTAGCACTTTTGCTTTTATGGGAAGAGGCAAAAGCTAGGAGATTAGCCATGAGCTCTTCATCATCCGAAGACTCATCTCCCTTATAGGAGTCATCACTACTTCCACTCCAAGTGGCGGCCATCACTTTCCCCTTTTTCTTCTCAACATGATTTGCACAATCGGGGGCAAAATGACCTATGCCACCACACTCGAAACATCGGACCCCTTTCCTTTCGGTCCTCTCTTGCCTAGGTTCAAACTTCTTGAAAGAACCCTTCTTCTTCAAATCTTGTCCTTTTGATCCAAAGTTCTTTCTTCTAAACTTCATAACCTTGTTGAACCTTTTTACAAACAAGGCAAGGTCTTCATCCGAGTCAACCTTCTTTTCCTCCTTTTCATCCTTGGAGGTTTTTAAGCAATTCCTTTTGCTTTTTAGTGGGTGTGGAGATAGGCCCCTTCCTAGACTCATAAGCTAGAAGTCTCCCAATCACCTCACTCGGCTTCATATCCTTATAACCACTATTTTCTTCTAAAGCCGTCACCCTCGATTCAAACCTATCGGGTAGAGATCTCATAATCTTTTGCTTGATTCTCCTATCCGAATATGGATCACCAAGTTGATGGCTTTGGTTGACTATATCCATCAACTTGATCTCGAAGTCGTTGAAGCACTCATTCTCCTCCATCTTAAGCGTCTCGAATTGAGTTTGGAGGACTTGAAGCTTGGAGTCCTTCACCACTTCGGTTCCCTCATGTGCAATCTCTAGGATGTCCCAAGCCTCCTTAGCTATCCTAGTATTTTGAATCAACTTGTATTGATTCTCGTCCATGGCACACAAGATGGCATGCAACGCCTTCCTATTCCACTTTGAAGCATCAAACTCTTGCGCGTTCCATTGCGCCTTAGGCTTCAAAACATCTTCTCCTCCATCCGCGGGAGTCATCATAGGGAGATCATATCCGTCTTCCACCGCCATCCATGCACGGTCATGAATTTGGCATATGTAGGATTCCATCTTCCCTTTCCATTGGGAATAGTTCAATCCGGTAAGAAGTGGAGGCCTTGTGCTAGAAGCACCTTCGTTGCTACCACCGTTTCCACCGTTTCCACTCATAGTGTTTATGAATGAATGAAATGAATGCAAATGTATGAATGATCAAAAATCACACAAAATGCAAAACACACCAAAATAAGCAAGGATCACCTATGTATGTCTAGGAACCCGCTCTGATACCAATTGAAACTAATTATAGCACGGTGTGTATAAAACTATCTAGAGGGGGGGTGAATAGATTTTACGCTTTTTACCCAATTTTTCGTGTTAGTCAAAAATACGAAATTACCCTCAAGATAAAATAAACAAGCAAGTGTAATATGGTGCGGAAATTAAATTGACACTTGATTTTTACGTGGAAACCCTCACGGGAAAAACCACGGGCTATGTAAGTAAGCCACACTCGAACCTCGAATCCACTAAATGTGCAAACGATTACAACCTAATCCCGAAAGTAATCACACACCTACCTAATCCCGGTATGAGTGAACCTAGTCCGATTTTGCTTGCGATCTAAGCAACCTAATCCCGATTGCTACACACAAGACTTAGCTTCTCTTGAAGAGAATACAACCCTAAGTGAATATGTGAAAATATCCAAAATGCAACATAGAGCAAGGGAAACCCTATATGCTTATCTAAGATGATTAATATGCAATTAAGAACAATCCTAGATATCAAAACTAAATGACATGTCAAATAGTTAAGCTAATCAATATCAAGTACAAAACCTAATATGCTAGCACAATACAACTTCTCAAACATACATCATACTAATCTCAATCTTGTATTCAAAGTATATAAAATCACATACAAGTAATTAAATTGAGATTGCTAGATAAGAGAAACACAAAATATGTAAGATATTAGTGAAAAGCTTACCAAGCAAAGTATGATGAAGAATCCATGCAAGATGTCATCTAGATGATCTAAGATGATGCTAGATGATGATTGATGATCATGGAACAAGTGTTTGAGTAATTAAAAATGAGTTCTTGGAATTTTTCTTCTCTTTGAAAAATCTCCTAAGTATGGAATCTGAATATGAACTCTTGTGATTGACCTAAAGTCAAAGTGGCATATATATAGGGGGCCAAAACAAAGTGTGGTCGTTTTGATAAGTTTGCCCACTATTTGCCTTGGGCGCTGTACGTAGGGCGCCCTTGTACAGCGCCTGTACAGCGCCCTTGCTCTGTTTTCACGAGGAAACAGAGGGGCGCTGTATGAACAGCGCTTTGTACAGCGCTCGTACAGCGCTCGTGTAGAATGCATCAGACCTGATGCATTTAAATGGAATTAATTGCATCAGGTATGAGGGGCGCTGTTCAAACAGCGCTATGTAGAGCGCTTTGAACAGCGCCCTTTGCAAAGATGGAATCCCAAAAATGTGCATGAAGATGCAATGGGCAATGCAAGATGCAATCAACCTAACATGCAAGAAGAGATGTTAATGAGCATTAAGGCACACATAAAAGACACACAACATACAAGGATTAAACATATGCATGAGTTGTGAGTGTGTGCATCTATCTCTTCAAGACAAGTAAGCACTTAGAATATTACCTTTGGTGCTTGTCAATAGTGAGGTCTTCAAAAGGGCCTAAGCATATAACAACAACATCTAAGCTACCCTTACAAAGCATCCCCACATGTGGTTTGATCATGAAATAAGCCAATTAAAAACAACGGGAATCCTAACAAATTACGTGCGTGTCATTACACACCTTGGTTGTGCAGCCACCCAATATAGGAAAGGGCTACGCCATTGTGATGAGTAAAAGCCGCCATGAGGTATATATATTTTTGTTAGCAAAAATCAAAGAAGTGTTGAAAAGAATCATTTAAAAAAAAAATTGATTCTAAGCTTAAAAGAAATGAAAAATAAAAGGCTTAATGGTGTATAGTTGAGAATTGTGAAAAGCTCGGGTTGTCAAATAGAAATGAGTAAACAAGCCACATGCACACACACACGCTCACATGTTGATATCTATTCTTTTAAAGCAAGAAAAACCCAGATGAATATCGGTTTGACCTAGATTGGAAATGCTTTAGTTGGATAGGTGTGGAAATAGTTGCAAGTTGAGATCACAATTACTCCTTCTATATATGTGAGAAGCATTCACACACACACATATTTTGCTTATGTGCTTGATTCATTAGCAATGTGAGAATATTTTGGGAGATTAATGAAAATCTATAATTCACTCTTGGACTTTGAAGCGTGATGAAATATTTTCTCTTATTGCTTGAATGTGTGAATGTGTGAAGTCCCTTGTGAACAAATCTACTTGATGATCATAATGTGGAGCATATGTTTAAGAGGAGCTTAGTTTATTCAACTTCGCTTTCTATACGATTTGTTTGCTTAACATCTCGTTTTTATCTCTTGTGTCCTTTGTCTATTCCTTAACAAAAAGGGGAAGAAAATGTATACCTCACCTTGTTTGATAAGAAAGAAAATGTATTCCTCACCATGGGTGGAGATATGTTCCAAATGTGTGAGTTTTGTACCTCTTTGTGTTTAATAGAGACTTTGTCTTAAGGGGGAGAATTCTTGTCTTAAGGCGGAGAAAAGAATTCTTGCCTAATTGGGTTAAGGATCTTAGGAAGAGCTTTATATGTGAAAACATTTATACGCTTGAGATAATGCATTTTTTTGTTTGAGATAAGGGAAGTATCGTATTTGTTTATGTGATGATTTCTCACCATTCTTCTTTGGAAGAAGACCTCTTGTTTGGTTTTCTATGTTTCTCATAAGTACCTTGAAGTTCAAAGAAGGGATTCTTGAAGACTCATGAAGGCTTGAAGATCTTTTAGTCTAGGGTTCTCTTTGTAATGTGAGGTTGAGAGTATGCAATCAACTTTGAGTTTATTAGAGTGAACATTGTATGGTGAGGATGAGGTTTTGTCATGCAATAGCCAAAAAGGGAGATTGTAAGATCCTAGATCTTTATTGGCTTGATTCCTTTGCAAAACACTTTTATTTGTAATAGTTAGTTGCTTAGGTGGTTCTTGGTGAAAATAAGCTTCAAAGGAGAAAAGCAACTTCTCATGTAATATCGTCTTCAAGAGGAAAATCGCGTACTTAGATGCTAAGGTATCAAGATTCTTCTTCCTCTTGCAAGGCATAAGCACACACATACACAATTCATTCATGTGTGTCCCTGCATCGTTGTGCTACATTTGGTATAACACATTCACACACCATTGACGTATGCTCATGCATTGAACTTATATTGTCATATATTGTAGAATTGCATGTTTTAAGACTATGTCTAATAAATGGCATACTTGTGTGATATTGTGGTTATATGTTTGTGTTTATTGTATTTGGACTTGAACATGATCTCATTTGATTCCTTATTAAGTCCTGGTCATTTCGGTTACTCATTCATTAGGTTTCGAGTCTAAACGATGTAGCTACGCTACTTTTCGTTCTCATTCGTTGAGTTGTCTTCGTCATAGTATTCCGAGATGAATTCTCAACCTTTTGTCAAAGTTTCATAGTTTTCGTTGTGCGTAAGGGAGTGACGATTTGTAATCCAAAGACAGATTTGAAATCAGAGTTCGGAGGCCCAAATATGGTCGAAGAATGTGAGCGGAGCGCGAGAGGAGCAAGCTTGGCCAACGACCAAGCCTTGTGGGCGCGTGAGGTGGCCATGAGGCTCACGACTAGAGCAGCCCTCTGCCTCTGCGTGCCTTACGTGCCCCTCACGGCTGGGTGACATGGCAGCTGCTGATTGGTTGCTTCATTCCCTCTCTTTATTTCATTTAAATCACCTCAATTCCCTCATATTCTTTTACAAGAAGAAAAATTGAAAAAGATCATGTGCAGAATTTCTTCATGATTTTAGGTTTCTTGTTTCAATCATAGCTTTCTCATTTCAACTCTGAATCAAGTGATTCAAAAGCCAAAAATGTTGGTCTTGATGAGAGCTACAAACCCCAAGCAGTTTCAGAGCCTTTGAGTTCGTGATGTTTTGCAGTGAGCAGATTTCAGTCCTAGTCTCAATCTTTGTATGTGAAACATCTTCTTCTTACTTTCTCTTTTGATCATCTCTTTTAATCTTCCTATTTGATAGATGAAATGCATTAAGAATGATGTTAGTTCACACTCTAGTTTTGTATGATTGATTGATTATTGAGTTTTAGCCTTGTGATCTCATTTGAACATATTTGCTAAACTTGACTAAACTTGAAATTGATTCTAAAAATATCTTGTATGACGTGTCTCTTGATAATTTCTAGGTTTAATTTCATGATCTAAGAAATAAGAATTTTTGGATGAAATATTGAATATTCTTAACTTGTTCTTATTGATACACATGCCTTGATTGCTAGATACATTTGTGATTGTCTGTTGAAAGCATATCCTAGAATATCTCTAAGCATGTTCATAGAGCTTGATTGATCATCTTGCTTTATTTGATTGTGTTTTGCATCATTTGCATCACTTAGATCATTGCCTTGTGAAAAGGTTGAAGTCTCTTGTTAAAGTGAGTGAAGCTTTAATTTGAGCAAGAAGACTTGGCTCGGAAAGGATTCCGAATAGCCAAGCAAGAATCTTAGTTAGCATGAAGATGATCTAGATAACTAAACAAAATCTTAGCTAGGAGTGTGATACTCTGGATGGTTGAGCTAGGAAGCTTGACTAGGATCTTTGTGATCTGGATAGTTGAGCTAGGGAAGCTTGACTAGAGCTTGGTATAAGTTGCTTCCTAGAGTTGTAAAACACACCTTGGAAGAGAGTAGGCTAGTGGTTCACTAGTCTTGAGGATAAACTAGGAGTTGATTGCATTGAGTGTGTATCCCTTTCTTTCATAGTGAATTGCTTTGCCGGTGGTTGTGCTATCAACCCGTGTATGTTTCCGCTTTGGGTTTTACCACGTAAAAACTGTGTCAAGTTTTGTTTTATATTTCTTTATCTTTCATATTTTGTATTGATTGCATCTCTTGTATATTGATTTTCACATGTGTTGATTAAATCAATTCAATTGTTAAAACTTATCAGTGTGCTTTTAATTCTTGTATTCCACATAATTTTTTAATATTGGAAGAAATTGAGCCTATACCTATTCACCCCTCCCCCCCCCCCCCCCCCCCCCCCTAGGTATATTCTATACTATTGCTTAGGGAAATTTCATCTGATAGCTATGCATGGAGGCTCTCAGAGGCATGAGTGCCTTGGATAGGAAGTTGGCTACAAAATTGGTAGGCCCGGCGTTTGGATAGACATAGACTCCAATAGAAAGTGGTACCTGGGATGTGTATGCACTCTTGATGAATTTCTAATCTTCCAACGATGTTAGTTAGACATGACTCCAATATATGTGGCTCCGCACCATTAAGGGATTTCTTTTCTACCAATAGTGGATTGGTATTGTTAGGTTTTAGTTTGTGTTGGCATGTATCCATATCAAAACGTGTTTCTTTTAATGTTTATGGTCCATATGTTGAAGATTTAAGAAGACGAAGAAAGTCTTGGCCACAATTCATGCAAAATGCCGGCTTCAAGAGATATGTGCTTCATTGGTCATCTGTAAGGTTGATAATTAGTGTTGGCATTAATTCCATATCAAATGTGTTTACTTGTAATGTTTTGGTTAGTAATGAAGGATTTCGAAGACGAAGGACGTCTCAACCATTATTCGTTCAAGTTGCCGGCTTTTAAGAGTTTCGGACATTATCGGTCTACGAAGTTATTCAAAGACCTCTTATCTCTTACAAGGCTAGGCCACACTCACACATATCATTCTTGTGTGTCCTTCATGATTTTATTTCATTTACATTTCACTTTCACACACTTGGCAAAATATGCTCATGCATTCACATTTAGTTTAAAAACTTTGTGTTTTGCATTTTCTAGGACTATGTTCGAAACTAGCATATGTGTGTATGTGCTTGTATGTTTTCCGTATTTTGTGTTTAGGACTTGAACATGTTCTTATTCAATGCCTTATTGAGTTCCGGTCGTTTCGGTTACTCATCATAAGGTTTCGAGTCCAAACGTGTTGACTATGCCACTTTACGTTCTCTTACGTTGTGTTGACTTCATCGATGATTTCCGAGATGATTTCTCAACCATTTTTCAAAGTTGTATAGTCGTTATCGTGCGTGAGGGAGTCACGGTTTGTAATCCAAACGGATTCAAAATCGAGGTCGGATGCTCAAGATATGGGCTGAAGCCGAAGGAGCGCGCGAGGGCTAAGTGCCAAGAGGCCACGTGTGACGCCACCCCGTGGGTGGAGCCGTGGGACCCACGGCCAGAGGACTCTCTGCCCCCGTTGTGGCCCACGCACCCCCCACGGGGCTGGGCTGAGGTGTGCCATCTTTTATTGGCCAAAAATTGCCTCCTTTCTCCTCTTTTTAAAACCCCTCCATTCCCTCCATTTGTTTTAAAGAAGAAAAAGTTAGAATTCCCGTCAGAATTTTTCTCACCCAAATTTTCCCAACTTCCAAACACCATAACTTTCTCATACGAAGTCGGATTTGAGTGATTCAAGTTGGAGA